>PISX010004186.1:0-125434 GCA_004024625.1 Mellivora capensis | reverse complement strand
CCTTTGGTACTGTCTCTTGTTCTTTTTTTTGTGGTGAGTTTTTCCGCCTTGTCATTTTTTCCAGATAAGATTATAAGAAGGAGCAAATAAAATACTAAAAGGGTGGCAAAGACCCTAGGAAAATGCCCTTTAAAGAAGAAATTGAATTAACTGCAAGACTAAAGAATCATGGGGAGAAAGCCATGAATTCCGCGCATTGTTTTCTCCTTCTCTGGAGTTCTGCTGCTCTCCCTGTTAAGTGAACTTGGTCTTGGCTGGATTTCTTTTGATCTTCTGGGGGAGGGGCTTGTTGTAGTGATTCTCAAGTGTCTTTGCCTGAGGCAGAGCTGCACCGCCCTTCCCAGGGGCCGGGCTGAGTAATCCGCTCGGTTTCGCTTTCGGGAGCTTTTGTTCCCTGAGCGCTTTCCGTAGAGTCAGGAGGACGGGAATGAAGATGGCGGCCTCCTAGTCTCCGGCCCGGAAGAGCTGAGATTCGGGGCTCCACTCCTCAGAGAAAAGCCCCGGCCCACTCACATCTCCCTGGCCTCTGGCCACGCTCCGAGCTCACCCAGCCTGCGACCGGTTCAAGGTAACCCTGAGCTGAGCTCACTCCTCGGCTCTGTCTCTGTAGCCGGCTTCCCGCTCCAATACCTGCTAGCTCTGGGACACTCAGACACCCCCGATCCTTCTGTGACCCTGCGGGACCTGGGGCCATGCTGACCCCGTGTGGGCTTCACCCCGGTTTAGCCTCTGGAGCGATGTCCCTCCGTGGAGCAGACTTTTAAAAGTCCCGATTTAGTGCTCCGTGGCTCCGCCGCTTGCCAGGAGCCGGCCCCTCCCCCACGGTCTATCCTCCCGTCGCTTTCGATTCACTTCTCCGCCGGTCCTACCTTTCAGAAAGTGGTCGATTTCCTGTTTCCAGAATTGCTGTTCTTCCTCTCTTCGATCTCCCGTTGGATTTGTAGGTGTTCGCAATGGTTTGATAAGCTATCTAGCTGATCTCCTGCTACCTGAGTCGTCTCAGCTGCTACTTCTCCGCCATCTTGCCCCTAAAAACCTGACCTCTGTTTTAGAAAGGGGAATTAAGTCAAAGAATAGAGCCCACAGTTGGAGGGTACTGGTTGAATAGAGTAGTCCGCCGTTCCCAATGCCAATATAGCTTTGGCAGCAGCAATCATAGTTGAAGAAAACCATACCCACAGAGTGATGCTCTCACAGAAGTAGGGCAGCAGCAAGGACCAGCTGTGGCTGCCTGTGCCAGAGGGGCCTGTGGCTAGCTCTTGCTCCACCAGCAAGCAGGGAGAACAAACCTCATGTCTTATTGAGAATGATGAGTGAGCATGTATCATAGTTCAAGTCAGGTCTCACCCAGAGTATCATCATCAGAACACCATCCATAGGTTTGATAATTATGCAGTTTTCAGTTGTTTTTGTTCTTATTCACTACTTAATTTATATATGTGGTGTAGCATTGGTTAAAAATAGGAAGCTAGGGGTGTCTGGGTGGCTCAGTGGGTTAAGCATCTGCCTTCTGCTCAGGTCATGATCCCGGGGTCCTGGGGTTGGACCCTGTGTCAGGCTCCCTCCTCAGTGGGAAGCCTGCTTCTCCCTCTCCCACTCCCCCTGCTGTGTTCCCTCTCGCTGTGTCTCTCTCTGTCAAATAAATAAATAAAATCTTTAAAAAAAAAATCTAGCACTGTCCTGATGAAACCAGGACTCTGTATTATACTAAAATTGTCATATTTAATAATGCATTGATTTACTTTTTAAAAAACTATAATTATTTATATAATTATATACTTATATAAGATGATGAGATGATTTTTTAAAATCTAAGGGAGTCAATGAGATAATATATTACTGTACAAGGAATTTATGAGCCAAGAAAGGATACCTAAGATAGTGCTATTTTAATCCAGTATATTCATTTCACAAGTCCTAAGCCTAAATAGGCTAAAAGTCATGACCTAGGTGTTAGAGTTAAACTATAGGAAACTTTCATGACCCTGAATTATACTAATATCTCGATGATGGATGGCAATTATCGGCAAATCCATAAACATGCTTTAAAGAGTGAACCAAGGAACTAAAAATATAATTTTAAAAAGTACTTCTTAAAACTCTAACAATGTGAAATAATTTGCTCTTTTAATAAAAATCATGAAAAGTAATTCTTATTGTCAATAATACTCTAAGGTTTTATACCACATTTATTCATAGAAACCCTCTTGTCAATCTCAGTGGCAGAAAAGATCCCTAAGGGCATCAGAGGTGAGAAGGAAATATCTGGACTGGTGACCTGGGCTGCTCCATATCTGGAGGCCAATGGTGAAGGCAGATTCTTTTTTTTTTTTTTCTTTAAAGATTTTATTTTTTTATTTGAAAAAGAGAGAGAACACGAGCAGAAGCATATCTGAAGGAATGATAATCACGGCGCCCAAATGAAGATCCAAGATCTGGGTAAGCAGAGCCACTCCACAGCAGTGGACAAAAGTCCATCTGATCTGTGCAAACTATTCACAATGGCCAGAATGGCCAGATCAGGCTTTAGTTCTCATTCTGTTTTCCACTTACAAATAGGGTCAACCCCTAAGAATTCGGTAAACCTCAGAATCCTTGGGCAATTTGGAGGAGGGTGGCAATGGCATCTCAATAAGACACCATAGGACATTTTGCAGAAGGGCAAAAGGGGCATCTTGAGCAATTAATTGGAAAAATAAGACACACCTATACTTGTACTTCAGGTAGATAATATGGTTAATATCAGTTACACATTCTAGGTGGTATTTTTATTGTGCTTAAATTCAAATTGTATGGTAATAGGCAAATGTAGACATTATAAATCATATACCTGGATAGCTTGGATATCTGATTATAAATCAGATATCTGGATAGCTGTATAATTCTAATATGTTTGTGGGCAAATTGGAAAAAGAAAAGATGAAGAGAAGAAAAGTTATGTCTGATTAAAGGAAATTAAAGGCACCAAGTGAGTAGAACAACAAAGAAAGTGAAATAAGCCAACGATGGTGCCCAGTGAGGGAAAGTCCTTCCATTGTTACTTAGTGCAGCTTTTCTCCATGTATTTTGTCTTTACAGTAAACTTAGTGCAGCTTTTCTCCATGTATTTTGTCTTTACAGTAAACTTAACATAATCCCTTGAGTTCTGTAGAGAAAAGAATGTAAGATTTGAAGACACAAAACTTGAACTCTTATCCTTGCCTCACCATTGACCTTGAGCATATCACTTAGCATTTTTTGTCCTTGTTTTCCTTTACTAGAGGAGTAGGAACACCTTACTCACAGGGCTTGTTGAAAGGAATAAATAAGATGGCCATAGGAGCACGCTTGACATATATAAGACCATCAAATATGTTGCTTTTTTCCAAAAATATTTAAAACGATCTTGAAGAATACTTTTAAATATAGAATGTATAAAAAAATAGAGAAATAACAAAGGAAATGGAACTTGAAAAGTCTTGAAACTAATGAGTTAACAGCCATTTAAAAGTATTCATTAGCATCTGATAACCTTTGCAGTTGGCAAAGTGCTGTTCTGAAGATTCTATTATTATATGTTATATAAGTTGCAATTAGTGAAATAGGGAAGAATGAAAACTCAATCTATTAGAAAATTGCCAGTTAGCAGGACAGGGATTAAGAATATAATTGTAATTTGAGGAGAGACATTAATAATTAAAAGGTCAAGATGGTTTACGCCTTAAGAACTCATGTAATAGGGAGTTTATAATGCAAATCATAGCTCCTATTAGCTATGTGAAGGGAAAACTTCACTTTGAAGCATGCAAATTTCTAAAAGAAAACAGGCTATTTTCCCTACCTAAAAAATTCCTACCCTTCTGCTCTTTGGTCTGGTCATCACCATCACCACAAGTGATATTCAATAAATATACTCTGATCTCCAGCCCTCAAGGACAGTGAGGGTGGCAACTGACATACTTTACATGTGTGTTCTCACTACTGACACCCAGGGCATCACCAACTTCTCCACAGCTCTGTGCTACATGTGAAGCAGCCTTCTAAAGATGGCCACACCTATCTCCTCCAAGTGCTTTTGAGACTAGCTCCTCAATACCAGCTGGCCCTTTTGATCACAGTCCAGTCTTGCTTCTAGTCAATGTACTGATGTCATACTCACGTAGGTTGCCAGAGAGGATACGCCAGAAAAAGGACAGACATTTTTTCTGTGAATGATACCACTCTTCTCTTTCTGCCCAGGGACGCTTTGCTTATCCTCTCTACTGGTGGAGGTGTGTGGAGGACAGGGATGCAGTCAACATTAAAAGAGATCCCACTATAGGAGTGTGGAGTAATTATGGCCAAGACAGGTCAAGAGAAGGCATGGTTTAAAGATCAGTTTTCCTATATTTACATTATAAAATTCTGAATGATAAATTTAACATGATGAAAAAATTAATTACTGCTCACATTTTCTTGCAACTCTGCATGAGAGTTGGATTTTTGTTTATCAACAATGAAATAGTATTCAACCTTTGACATTGGACATGACTACTCATGGGTAGCATGAAGAGTGATGCAGTATCATGAATAACTGTGTGCAATATTGAATCAGTAGTTCTAGAGAATTGCAGAAGCAAGAAGATCTACACTGTTTCTGTACAAATGACTCCTGGATACTCATGACATGGTGAGTAATAAAACCATCGCTGCCTTTTTCACACAGTGGGAGATAGCAAATTGATGAGGAATTGTGGACCATTTGACAATAAAGAATACGAAGAGAGAGTCTCTGGATCTGAACAGGAAAAGATGATGCTTGGACAGTATAACAAAAAACTTCATGTGCAATAATGGGAAAATATGTAAATACCTAAGAATTTCTCTAAATCTTCATCAATATCCCTACACTTTACATGAGCCCATACATTTTGTAATACATTTTAAAATCAAATTGTTTTTATAGACCAGAGCTCTACAAAAATATTTTCTTAGTGTCCCAAACAATTGGTGGTGGCTTGGGGCTAGAGGATGCTCAGAGTGACAAAAAAATGGTGCTGAGTGAAAATTGGCCCCCACACTTGGACACAGACCCATGTTCTTTGGTCAGACTTTAGCTCCCCAACAATCTGTTCAGGTAAGTTCTTTTCATCAGTGGTGTTTTGGTCCTTTATTAAAATAAATCTCTGTTGGACCACCTTGTTAGCTGTCCAGGCATGTTTTACATAGCCAAATTTGGGAAAGAAAAAAAAAAAGTGGTCAACAATGTAAGCTAACCTCAGTGGTTCCTGTTTTACAAAAGTTTCTATGTTGATGTATGCTTAGGATTGAATGAAGGTGAGGTAGAACAAAGGGAAATCATGAACAACGGGAAAGGAAAGGGAAAGGTAGAGGAATTAGAGATCTAACGTTTTAGAAGTTAACTCAGCAGACTAGATGGCTGAGTGAATAAATTTAGGTAAAGAAATATGGGTCTACGCTAATTTTTGAATAGAGCATACATTTTGTCATTCTTCTGTTCCTCCACATATATAATTCCTCATTGTTCTCAGGAAGTAACATTCCTTATCCAGAGAGGTGTATTAGAATCTATCTCCCTCCCTTTTGGGACAATCCATAAATAAAATATCCTCTACAGTACATTTCCAAAGTCTGTGCTATGCTGATGAGAATAATGTGAGAAAAATAGGTAGAAGACTTAATTCCAAGGTCAGGTTTAACCTTTGAGGTGGCCTGCGGCCAAGCTTACCATGCTTTTAGGACTTCTGATATGGCAGATCAAAATAGTGTAGTAAGCGTATGCCTATGTGTTGCCTGGCCACTATTATATAATTTGAAGCTAATGACACAATATGCACTGGTGATGTTGCAAAAACTTAAAGCAAAAATTTTCAAACATTTAAGTAATTATTCTGTAATTTTTGAGTGACATGACTGGTGTGCAACAAGCACAACAAAGACCCTATTTGTCACTTCTTTCAACCTTGCAGAATGACCTCCCTTATGAGGATGAAGACAATAGCCAATTGTCAAACATGCCATCCTTGAGGGAATCAGAAGAAACCAGAGTAGTTGTGCTCATGGAGTATCCCCAAACTGATGTTCTCTTGCAGCCTATGTTGAGAGCTATAACCTTTAAGCTAAATGCAATAGAGTATAATTCATATATAAACACTGTGTTTGTGTCATTTTCTCCTACCTTCAAATCCAGTTTTCTGTAGACCTAATTCACATTCCAAGTCTCTCCTTGCTCTGCATCACTGAATTGAGGTCCAATGGGTTACACACATGCACACACCAAGAACAAGATTTAATTTTCACAGTCATCACATAAGGTGTATTTTACATCCCAACCTCATAAGAATACACACATGCAGAAATTTAACTGAACAAATGTTGGACACACAGTAATTATCTTAATACATATGATATAATCTGATATTTTCTATTTTATTTTTAACAATAATTTTCATGAACTGATTAGATGATCTAATAATGGGCTTCATCCTGTGGTTTAAATTCATTTTGCTCTACATCCACTTTTCAGATTGTACCCTGGAATCCATCAATGCCTAATCAATGAAATTCATTACAGAATTATCTGCCCTGCAGGTCTACCACTCAGATTGCTTTCTTTCTTTACTTCTTGTGTCAAGTGAAAAAACTGTGCCAAGTATTTTACAGTTTTCTCAATTAATCTCTGAATTCAAAAGGAAAGCATGTACCTTCACCTTTAAGTATATCTAAGAGCAAAGGGCTTCATTTCCCAGAAAGATAAATGTATACATTTGCACTTACAAACACACACACACACACACACACACACACACACACACACAAGCTAGGGCTTAGAAAAAGCTCTGAAAGGAAAGACCCCAAATTTCTAACAGTGATTTTCTTAAGAGAGAAAGATTGGTGAAAAAAAAAAGTGAAGGGAATTAGGGACTATCACTTTTTATCTTAAGTATTTATGTTTTACTTTTTATAATAGACTTGCATTATTACTGTAATTTTTAAATTAATGAAGCTGTGTTTATTTTTAAAAATTTGAGAAACATTAAGATAAATGTTTTACACTCTATATTACCACCATTGAGAGAAAATCAATACTAAAAATTTGATGTATTTTCTTTTTAATCTGTTCTTTTGTGAACATACACACATAAACACACACACAGAAGACTACAATTAGAGTGAATACAAATTTTTGTTCTTTTTCACATAGCATTAAAATAAAGGATGTTTACCTACCTTGCTAAAAATTCTTCAAAAAGTTAACTTTTTATAATTGTTTATAGTTCATTAAATGGATATTTTATAAAATAGAAAACTAATCATTTATCATTAAAACTACTTCCAAAATTTTTAGGTAACTAAAGCAAAAATAAACAAGTAGGCCCATATCAAACTAAAAAGCTTCCACACTGGGTGGGGGGGAAAAATCAATGAAATGAAAAGACAGCCTACTGAAAGAGAGAAAATATTTGCAAATCATATATATCTATACATATGTTATAACAAAATAGAGAACTCATACAACTCAATTGAGAAAAAACAATCCAGAGGATTATTCAGAGCAGAGGATCTGTTCAAATCCTTTCTTATTTCTCCAAAGAAGATATACAGGTGGCTAACAGGTTCATGAAAAGATGCTCAACATCACTAGTCATCAGAGAAATGTAAACCAAAGCCACAAAGAGATATTACCTCATACCTGTTAGAATGCCTATCATCAAAAAGATGTGAAATAACAAGACAAAGATGTGGAGAAAGGGGAGCCCTTGTGCCCTGCTGGGAATGCCAACAGATGCAGCCACTGTGGAAAATAGTATGGAGTTTCCTTAAAAAATTAAAAAATAGAACTAATTGACCCAGCAATTCCACTTCTGGGCATTTAAACAAAGAGAACAAAACAATTCTCTCAAAAAGACATATGTATACCCATATACATTACAGCATTGTTTATAATAGTCAAGATATGGAAACAACCTAAGTGTTCACTGATGGATGAATAGATAAAGAAACTGTGATGTCAAGGCACCTGGGTGGCTCAGTGGGGTAAAGCCTCTGCCTTTGGCTCAGGTCATGATCTCAGGGTCTGGGGATCGAGCCCCGCATCAGGTTCTCTGCTCAGCGGGGAGCCTGCTTCCCCCTCTCTCTCTCTGCCTGCCTCTCTGCCTACTTGTGATCTCTCTCTCTCTCTCTGTCAAATGAATAAAATCTTTAAAAAAAAAAGAAAAAGAAACTGTGATGTGTGTATGTATGTGTGTGTGTATATTTGTATAATGGAATACATATGTATATTGTGTGTATACACACACACACACACACACACACACACAGGAATATCCTTTAGCCATAAAGGAGAATGAAATCTTGCTACTTGTGACAACATGGGTGGACCATGAGGGCATTATGCTATGTGAAATAAGTCATACAGAGAAAGACAAATACTATATGATCTCACTTATATGTGGAATCTAGAAAAAAGGCGGGGGGAGCTCATGGATACAGAGAACATATTGGTGGTAGCCAAAGGCATGGGGTGGGAGATGGGCAAAATGGGTGAAGCAAGCCAAATGGTACAAACTTCCAGTCATGGAGATGTAATGTGTATCATGGTGACTATAGTTACTAATACTGTATCACATATATAAAAGTTACTAAAAGAAGAGAAGTTACAAGTTCTCATCACAAGAAAAAAAGCTCTGGAACTATGTATGGTGACAGATGTTCACTAGACTTATTGTGGTGACCTCTACTTTGCCATATATACAAATATTGAATCATTATATTGAACACTTGAAAGTAATAGAATGTGGTAAAAGGAAAGATTATTTCCAGAATTTTTAATAAAACTATTTTAATAAATTATAAACTACCAAATGAAAAATAGAATTATTAAATTCTACCACAATTCTGTATAATAGGCATTAATCCAAAGCACTTTTATATGGTTCAAATATAAATGATAGTTTAACAAGAAGTGTGTTTTAGTATTATTAAGTATTTCTTATCCAACCATCATATAAAACAGTTTAAAGAAATGTTTACCCCTTTAAGGCTATGATCAAAAAAATTGCAAGGTAATCAGAATCTAATGAAGTTTAATAGCATTCATGTGTAAAGCTATATAGATAAGAAAACTAGTATCTTACCATTAAATGGGGAAAAATATCTAGAATGGCCCTAGATTTAAACATAGTACACTTGAGTATCTGTAAAAGTCTTGTAGTAATATAGAAATATACTGTAGGGGTTGTACCTGTCAAACTCAAAAGCAATGAAGTGGTTAGACTGTATATTTAGCAATAAGGCTAAAGCCAGGACCGGTGAATGAGACCAGACAAGCACAGTAAGTAAGTGGAATACAGGGAGAAGACCACGGTCACACAACAAAACTAGGACTAGATCCTTATTGACTCCAGCCTATTCAGACCTCTCTTCCTTTTAGCATTAGAGATAATCTGTATGTACTCTTCCTTTAAATCTATATCACACATTTTGTATTTCTAAACATATTGTGAGCTTTTCAAGGGCATGTACTACTTTTCTTCAATTGTATATAGTGTAGAGTTGGACCCTAAAGGAGCTCTGAGCTTCCATTTGCAGCAAAGACAGAGTCCATAATCCAGACAACCTTGTATAAAATGTGAATAAGATTTGCTTTAAGTCACTAGACTAAGTAAGATAGTGAGTAATTACCAGGATATGATCCAGAAGAAGAGGGAAATCAAGAGAGGCAAGTCAAAATCTAGACTCACTTTTTCCTCCTGGGGCACTTGCTACCACTGAAAGAGGCTGCCAAAGGACTGAGAGGCTGAGCAGTGTTCTCATCATATCCAAGGAATAGGTAGATAAAAGCTACAGTCAAGGAGCTGTTGGACAGGAAAGGCTTATAAATCTCATGCACTTTGGGTAAAGACTCGGGAGAGTTGTATTTTGGGAGTACAATGAACTATAAGTGGTCCTCCCTTTACAGCCAAACTTTCAATCCTTTCAATCCCAGACAAGAAATTGAGGGTCCTGGATTCCAAGTGCCCAGAGGCAACTATGGAAACAGAAGTAAACCACCTCTAGAAAGAGATACTACACAAACCTTAATTTCTACAAGCAACTTTTTTTTTTTAAAGATTTGTTTACTTATTTTGGAGAGAGAGAGAAAAAAAAAAGCAAGAGCAGGGGGAGGGTTAGAGGGAGAGGGAAAGAAGCAAACTCCCCACTGAGTGCAGACCCCAATGAGAGGCTCCCAGAAACCTGAGCTGTAATCAAGAGTCAGGTACTTAACCAACCAAGTCACCCAGGTGCCCCCCTACAAACAACTTTTAAGTACAATGTCTGGCTCATAATCAAAAACATCCACACATGTGAAAAGACAACATAAAATACATGAGAACCACCAGAAAAAAAACAGGCAATTTAAAAGGCCTACCTGGGCTGCAGATGTTGGTGTGATCAAACAGACTTTAATCAATAAGAGAAGAGAGAAGAACCACATGGTCCTCTCAATTGATGCAGAAAAAGCATTCAACAAAATCCGGCATCCACTCCTGATTAAAACACTTCAAAGTATAGGGATAGAGGGAACATTCCTCAACTTCATAAAATCTACCTATGAAAAACCCACAACAAATATCCTCAATGGGAAAAAACTGACAGCCTTCCCTTTGAGATCAGGAACCACGACAAGGATGCCCACTCTCACCACTCTTGTTCAACACAGTATTAATAAAAGTCCTACCAACAGCAATCAGACAATAAAGAGAAATAAAAGGTATTCAAATTGGCAATGAAGAAGTCAAACTTTCACTCTTTGCAGATGACATGATACTTTATATGGAAAACCCAAAAGACTCAACCCCCAAACTACTAGAACTCATACAGCAATTCAGTAATGCGGCAGGATACAAAGTCAATGTACAAAAATCAGTTGCCTTCTTATACACTAACAATGAAAATACAGAAAGGAAAATTAGAGAATCGATTCCATTTACTATAGCACCAAGAACCATAAGATACCTGAGAATAAACCTAACCAAAGAGGTAAAGGATCTATACTTGAGGAACTACAGAACACTCATGAAAGAAACTGAAGAAGACACAAAAAGATGGAAGACCATTCCATGCTCATGGATCAGAAAAATAAACATTGTTAAAATGTCTATACTGCCTAGAGCAATCTATATTTTCAATGCCATTCCGATCAAAATTCCACTCGCATTTTTCAAAGAGCTAAAGCAAACAATCCTAAAATTTATATGGAATCAGAAGAGACTTGGAATTGTTAAGGAAATGTTGAAAAAGATAAACAAAACTGGGGGCATCACGTTGCCTGATTTCAAGCTTTACTACAAAGCTGTGATCACCAAGACAGCATGGGACTGGCATAAAAATAGAAATGTAGACCAGTGGAACAGAGTAGAGAGCCCAGATATGGACCCTCAACTCTATGGTCAGATAATCTTCGACAAAGCAGGAAAAAATATACAGTGGAAAAAAGTCTCTTCAATAAATGGTGCTGGGAAAATTGGACAGCTATATGTAGAAGAATGAAACTCGAACATTCTCTTACTCCATACACAAAGATAAATTCGAAATGGATAAAAGACCTCAACTGAGGCAGGAATCCATCAGAATCCTAGAGGAGAACATAGGCAGTAACCTCTTCAATATCGGCCACAGCAACTTCTTTCAAGATATGTCTCCAAAGGCAAAGGAAACAAAAGCGAAAATGAACTTTTGGGACTTCATCAAGATGAAAAGCTTCTGCACCGCAAAGGAAACAGTCAACAAAACAAAGAGGCAACCCACAGAATGGGAGAAGATATTTGCAAATGACAGTACAGACAAAAGGCTGATATCCAGGGTGTATAAAGAACTCCTCAAACTCAACACACACAATAGATAATCATGTCAAAAAATGGGCAGAAGACATGAACAGACACTTCTCCAATGAAGACATACAAATGGCTAAAAGACACATGAAAAAATATTCATCATCACTGGCCATCAGGGAGATTCAAATCAAATCAAAACAACATTGAGATATCACCTTACACCAGTTAGAATGGTCAAAATTAATAAGACAGTAAATAATGTCCCACTACTGGTGGGAATGCAAGTTGGTGCAGCCACTTTGAAAAACAGTGTGGAGATTCCTTAAGAAATTAAAAATAGAGCTACCTTATGACCCTGCAATTGCACTACTGGGTACCTACCCCAAAGATATTGATGTAGTGAAAAGAAGGGCCATCTGTACCCCAATGTTCATAGCAGCAATGGCCACAGTCGCCAAACTGTGGAAAGAACCAAGATGCCCTTGAACGGACGAATGGATAAGGAAGATGTGGTCCATATACACTATGGAGTATTATGCCTCCATCAGAAAGGATGAATACCCAACTTTTGTATCCACATGGACGGGACTGGAAGAGATTATGCTGAGTGAAATAAGTCAAGCATAGAGAGTCAATTATCATATGGTTTCACTTATTTGTGGAGCTTAAGAAATAACATGGAGGACATGGAGAGATGGAGAGGAGAAGGGAGTTGGGAGAAATTGGAGGGGGAGACGAATCATGAGAAACTGTGGGCTCTGAAAAACAATCTGAGGGTTTTGAAGGGGCAGGGGGTGAGAGGTGGTGTGACCTGGTGGTGGGTATTATGGAGGGCATGTATTGCATGGAACACTGGGTGTGGTACATAAACAATGAATTCTGGTACACTGAAAAGAAATTTAAAAAATAAAATAAAATAAAAAATAACTATGTTTACTATGATTAAGGTTATAAAGATACAATTGAGAATTTCCACACAGCTGGAAACTATGAGAAAAGACAGAGCATTTTTAAAAACACATAGAAATTCTAGAAATTAGAAATACAATTAACGAAATGAAGAACTCAATAATTGGTTGAACACTAAGATAAATGAAGAGAAAATTAGGAAATAATATATAAATCAGAAGAAACAATTTAGAAAGAAGCACAAAGAAAGAAACAAAAAAAGATAAATGCAGAAGCAAGGATAAGGGGCATAGAGAATAGAATGAGAATTATAAACCAGGTATAAAACTCAGTCCCAGAAAAAGAGGGATGAGAGCATGGGGCAGAAGTAATACTTGAACAACCATTGGTAATATTCTAAAACTGAACATTCTAAGACACAGTTCAAGAAACCCTACAAATCCAAGGGGTGAAATAAGAAGAAATATATGAGTAGACACATCTTAGCAAAAACCAATTATAATCAAGAACAGATTGTCTGCAAAATACCAGAAGAGAAAAGATTACCTCAAAAGAAGCAATAATTACACTGAGAATTGACTTCTCAAAAAAAAAAAAAAATCAGTGAAAGCCAGGTATAGTGATATATCTATATCTATTATATCTATCTGTATATATATATAAACTGCTGAAAGAAAATAAGTATTAATTTATATTTCTAATGAACATAAAATAGAAACATTTCTGGATAAATAGGAACTAAGAAAATTCATTACCAGCAGACCAATATTAAGATAAATAAATAAGGTCATTCTTTAGGTGAGAGAAAATGAAACCAGATGAAAAATAAAAGATGAAAAAAGAAGAAGAAATAGCGAATAACATGGTAACTTTAGATTTAAATACATTTGATTGTTGTTTATGTAAAATAATAATTAAAATTAACAACAAAAGTAGCATTTAATTTGGAGGCAGTAAATATCATTAAAATGGTCTAAGATACTATATTTTGGGGGGAGCAGGTTAAAAGTAACAATTAACATCAGACTTTGATGACTCAAGAATACATGTTGCAACCCTAGGATACAACTGAAGAGTACATAAATTCTAAGCTAATGGATGAGGGAAATGGAAACAATTTAAAAGTATCAATCCAAAAGAAGGAGAAAAGAAAGATAGGACAATTAGGACAGATAAGAAGCACATAATAGATGGGAGATTTAAATCCAAGTAGATCACAAATTATACTAATATAAATGTTAAATGTTTCAATTAAAATGCAGATTATTGGACTGGTTTAAAAAAAAAAAACAACAGGGGCGCATGGGTGGCTCAGTGGGTTAAAGCTTCTGCCTTCGGCTCAGGTCATGATCCCAGGGTCCTGGGATCGAGTCCTATATGGGGCTCTCTGCTCGGCAGGGAGCCTGCTTAACCCCTCCCCCCAGCTCTCTGCCTGTCTCTCTGCCTACTTGTGATCTCCGTCTGTCAAATAAATAAATAAAATCTTTAAAAAAAAAAACAACTACATGCTATATACAAGACATATGTCTCAACAGAGGGATGCAGGAAAAAAAAATTTAAAGGATTTTGCAAACAGTAACAAAAAATGTTGAGCTATGGTAGTGCCCAGTTAGGCAGATTTAAAGGCAAAACCATAAAAAGGTAAAGAGGGACATTTTTGTTGATCAACAACTATATACCAGTGAGATAGCTAAAATTAAGGAGTGAAGCAAAGGAGAATATGGCACAACAATTCTCATGCATCCCAAGTAGGAGTATGAATAAGCACATTTGGAAGACATTCTATTATTATGCATTAAAGATTAAGAAGTGCATAGCTGTTCTGGACTACATATTCATATGTTGAAACCCTAACCCCATTGGGATGGTATTAGGAGGTGGGGCCTTTGGGAGAGAAAAAGGTCCTGAGGTTGGAGGCTTCATGATGAGATTAGTGCCCCTTATAAAAAGAGACACAAGAGAGTTTGCTTCCTCTCTGCTCTCTATTATGTGAGGACACAGCAAAGAGATGGTTATCTGCAACCCATGAAGATGGCCCTCACCAGGACCTTCATCTGGGGCTTCCCAGCCTCCAGAACTATGAGAATAAATATTTGCCATTTAAGCTACTCAGTCTCTGGTAATTTGTTATAGTGACTCAAACTGACTAAGACAATACCCTATGACCCAACAAAACCCATTCAATGATATAGAAAAATATATATGTATGCATCAGGATCCATACACAAGAATGTTTATAGTAGCACTACTCATAGATTCCCAAAACTGGGAGCTCCCAAATTTTTATGAACATTAGGACAAATAAATAAATTGAAAATACTCATACAATGTAGTATAAAGCATTTAAGATGAATAAATTATGTTGCAAACAACATGAAAAAGATGTTTCACAAATACCTTACAAATACTACTTTTAGCGAAAGATGACAGACAACATAAGAATGCATGATTCCCTTTGAAAAGCAATCATTACTAAATTATAGCATTTAGAAATATATATGTGGATAATAAAACTCTAAAGAAAAGCAAAGAAGTGCCACTATAAATTAGGATAGTGATAATCTTTGTGAAAAAAAATATAGGCGTTATTAACTAGAAGGGATGATAAGGGACTTTTGAGAAGCTGGCAATGTTCTATTTCTTGACCTGGGTGGTAGTTTTACAATCACTTTGTAATAATGTATTGAGTTGTACATTTTGGCCTGTTTTGCATTTTATTCTGTTTGTGTATGTGTGTTTTGTTGTTTTTTTAAATGTTCGAGAGGCGCCTGGGTAGCAAAGTCAGTTAAGCGACCAACTCTTGGTTTCAGCTCAGGTCGTGATCTCAGGGTCATGAGATCGAGCCTGGCATTGGGCTCTGTGCTCTGCACGGAGTCTGCTTAAGACTCTCGTTCCCTCTCCCCTCTGCCTCCCCTCCCCAAAATAAATAAACAAATAAAGCTTTGAAATGTTTGAAATAAACATATAAATAAAAGCCCTCTGTGACATTTGTACTTTACCTGATATGATCTGGAGGGTAGTGAATTGGTCAATTAAATTGGTTTATTAATCTAGGAATCATTTAAATAATGATGCCGCCATACCTAGAACATAATTTTTCAGTTAAAATTTATATAATTCCACTCTTAGGTATTTATCCAAAATAAGTGAAAACATACATCCACAGAAACACTTGTATTAGAACATTCACAGCCACTTTATTTCTAAGAGCTCCAGAATGGAAATAACATGAATGTGTATCATTGCAATTTTCAATATATCTATATGATACACTGACACACAATTTGGTATATCTATACAAAAAATACTATTCTGCAGTATAAATGAGTGCACAACTGATTTACCCAACTATGTGAATGAAACCAGTGATGTGCTGATCATTAGCTCTTCGGGGTAGGGAAAACCCTGATTTGTACGGTTTGCCAGTTTCTATGATGTAAATGTTCCCAATGCAATACTCTTGGTTCAGCTTAAAGTCACTGAATGCGGAGTTGGGAAGAGATGCACTCACGTGACTTTTAGAACTGGTTTGAGCGGGCACCGGTACACCACAGGGAAGTCTCTCAGACATTATGCTGAGCAAAAGGCGGCCACACACACAGAAGTACACATTATGAGACTTCATTTATATGAAGTTTTAGAAAAATAGTCTAAAATGGTAAAGAAAATCAGAAAAGTGGTCACATTTAGGGAGTTGGGGGTATGCAATTCCCTGGCAAGGGGCATGAGGAAATTTTCTGGGGAGACAGAAATGCTCTGTATTGTGATAGGGTCATGTATCCCACAGGTATATCTACTGGTCAAAATCATACAGGTAAGGTTTGTGCATTTCCAAGTACGTAAATTTTACCTCAAGCAAAAAGGAACCATAGAAAAATAATGAGAGTAACAAAGCTGGAGGAATGAGTGGAAGTATTAATAAGAGTACAGGAAAGGCAGAAATTTGATAATTACTGAAGCGAGGTGATGAGTATGGAAGTTCATTATATTATTCTATTTATTTTGTATGTGTTTAACTTCATCTGCATAAAAAGCTTAAAATAACACATTCATAGATGAACAAAGATCCACCAATTTTTCCAATGTACTACTGTGACTTCTTCATAGATCAAGGGTCCCTTAGTTTTGCTTTGTGTTTGTTACAGAAAATAACCTGTATATTTCAAGTTGTCCTGCCTTTCAAATAGGAAGACAAAGACACACATAAAGCCATCATTATGCAGAATTCTAAATTGTTATGATTTTTCCTATATAGTTCTCCTCTTTAACAGTTGTCTTATCCATACTTAATGGGGTGGATTTTTTTCAGCTAACTAAATGTATTGTGTTTTTCCATAACATTAAATTTAGTTGCCATAAAAAACCAATAAGCTTCTTTCTTTTTGCATTCACATTTTATCAATTTATGATTTTTAAAGTATGATATTAAAAATAATAATATACCTGGCATATATAGGTTTGGGAACAAAGTCAAATTTGACTGACTAACCCTTGGTAAGCAAACAACAACTCAACAACTCAACTGATACATAGCGGTTCCAGGGTGCACAAGAAAATCCCAACCACATCCCAGGCTTACTGGACAAGCTGACACTCCCCATTCCCTCTGTTAAATACATAGACCAATGCCCATGACTGCTAGATTCCTAGACTGTTTCACAGAAGCCTATTAACCCCTAATTTAACTCATTAATATATTATCGATACACTTCAACGATAGCCAACTAAAATGTGTATCATTTTGTCTGTTGGAGAATGCACTTTAAGTACCCACTTACACACATTTCAGCCTTCTGATAGTAGTAGTTATACCTAGCAATGATATCTGAGGTCAGAAGGAAAGAAAGATATGATAGTAACTTATAAACTGAGTACCTCTGCATAAGTCATGCCGTCAAACTCCTCCAACAATTGAGGAAGGCCAGACACAAAAGAGTGCATACCTTATGACTTAAGTAACAAACATAAAGTTCTAGAAAGTGAATACAAAATTAAAAAAAGAAATCAGAAGAGTGATCATCTAGTTACGGAGAAGAGGAATGAAATGAATTTCAAACATATACAAAGACCATTTACCCTGGAAACAAGGACTTCAGACCACCAATCTTATTTTACACTTACAAGAATGGTAGAAAAGAGAAAAGAAAACTGGGCACAGCTCTGTCTATTTATCAGTTTATCTAGCCTGAACTCACCTTAGACAAAAGGTTGTTGTCTATTGTGTTTTACTTCCTGGAGGGGAAGTTAGAACATGAATAAAGAATGATTTTTTTGTTCCAGAAGAGACTATGGTCAGATATACTCTGACCAATGAATATCCTTCAGTGGCTAACAATAGGCCTTCCTTTAGTCCTTTGAAAGTCAAGAGAACAGGAGAGAATAACTCCATGACTGACAGCCGGAGAGGAGCTCTGAACACCTGTGCAGGCCCGCCCGAGGCCCCACAGTTCCATTTGGGTGCACCTTTTGGAAAATCTAGGTAATCTGGCCCTCTCCATCTCTCTACAGGTTAACAATATTTAATTTTGTAATAATAATAATAATAATAATAATAATAGCAACTCTTTATAGAACTTTTAATTTGCCCAGGGAATAATCACTTTTTATACATATTCTCATTTGACCTTTGCAACAGTCCTGTATGGGAGACTCTATTATTGCCCACATTTTTAAAAATGGAAAAATGAGACTCAGAAAGCTTGAATAACTATCCCAAGATTGCTAGCTAAACAAGAGGAAGAGCCCAGATTCCCAGCAATGCAATCTGACTCCAGAGTGTACCTCATTAGCCACTGACAAGCTAAGTGACTAACACACTATAGGGAGCTGGGGGAAATGGCAGCAGAGTACTCTCCTTCCTTACACTTAGTATTAGCCAGCAAGCTAAAAGATGCAGCAGATGAATTTTGGCCCAAATCTGCCCAGGGAGCCAATGTCTCTAAAAGATGATGAAAACAGAAATGATGTGATTAGTATCCTGAAAAACTAGCAGAGATCTTTTTAAATCATAGGATTCACAATCAAGAAGATCAACAAGAGCTCTGCATTTTTTTTTAGGCAAAAGGGAAAGGAAGAATAAGAGGGGAAGCCTAATTTTTAAAGGACATTTTCCTGTATTTTAGAACATTATCATTTTTTGCTCTAGGTTTCAAGAGGAAAGAAGAGTAATGGGTACCATTTCATATCCTTGTAATTTATATCAGACATGAATTATCCGAATTTAAATGCTTCCTATAGTGTATATTCGATCAGTTTATTTTACTACTTTGATGTTTTCACTTTGCCCAAATTCAGACACATTTGTCTCCTGTCCCTGCAGACAAAGGAACTATTACTAGAGGCAAAACACATATGCATGTATGTGACTGTTTATACAGATAGAGGATAAATATATATTCCTATCTTATCAAAATACAGACTTCTGACAAGTCAGAAAGAACAGACCATATTAAAACTATCACCATCAAACACAATGTCCAATGACCTCTAGGTTAAATAGGAAAAAAAAGGATTTCTTTGTAAAAAGGAACTTCTTGTTTATTACCTTGAGATTTTTTCCCCCCAAGATCCAGTACCAAAATATTACAAGAGGATAATGGCATGATTAGCCAAATGACCTTGGGCAAGCCACTAAAATTCTTTTTATCTTAGAACAGAGAGCTGAGGTCAAGGCTCCAACTCTGAGTTCTCCTTGAGCCCTGATTTTATGTAGGTGTCCGCTGCAGCATGGTGGGGGTAAGCCTTCAATGAAAGAAACATTCCATGTGTTCATTCTACCTCCTCAGGCCATTTCCCCATTCTGTAGGGAGGCACCTACAAAATGGTGGCGGTTGAACTAAGTGAGGCAGTTGACATCTCTTATAGTTTGCCTCTAGCATTGCATCTGAGTTTTGAAAAGTCATCAGACATTAGAGGTATGTATACCAAAGCTCCATGAAACTCAAACTGTTTGATAAATCTTGTAAAAAACCTAGATTGAATCGCAATAGGAAAACGAGTCTGGGTAACACTTACGGGAAGCTCCAGCTGATTGGGAATGAATGGGCTCTGTGCTCAGCAACAGCTGCAACAACACAGGGCTAGCCTGGGTAGATGGATGCCTACAGAACAAGCTGAGCTGGGGCCTGGAATTTCCCGAAATGAAATCCGAGAAGTATTTAGGTTGACCTTCTCTCTCTTAGCACAGCTGACCCTTAAGAAATAAGAGATGACACATCCCAAAGCACACTAAACTTTTACAACAGCAGCTCAAAAAAAGAGTTGGAAAATGCATGGGAGTCCTCCTGCAATGCTGGCAGAATAAACTGGTTGATTTGACTGCCTTCTGTTTGGGGAATAAACAAAGAGATTATTTAAGAATCGTATATGCTGGGGCTGCTGTGGAATGCACAGTTTCCAGAAAACAGATGTATCTGTCGATTATAATCAGGCTTCCTACACTGCAGGACTCACTTTTCCACAGCAGTCAGGGTTATAATGACATAAAACAGAATGCCATGAACTTGTATTTAGAAAAGCTGATTTAAGAAAAACACAGTGGGGAGAAAGATTGAAGTGTTTGGAAAAAGATACATAAGCAGGTACAATATGGATGGGGAAACGTATTCTTTTCCGATGATAGCCTCCTCAATGGTGTTTTCCAGAAAACTGCAGAAAAAAATTTCTTAGCAGGGAAATCATGGAAGTAAGTGGAGTCACCTCCCGGGTAGATGTATAAAGACACACCTTAAAAGCTATCTTTAGAGTAGGTTTCACATGTGGAAAGTGAGGCCATTATGAGCTATGAGGCCATTATAGCCCCTCAGGTTATCCACGTCCATCTGTCCTAATAGGATGGGATTTTGTGAGGTAGAATAGAGTGCAACCTAGAATACCTGTCCTGGACGTAAGCCTCCTCTTCGAGCTGTGACTGTGTCAAGTAACTTAGCCCTTGCTTCGCTCTGTTGGACCCTCATAACACACACCTAAAAGACTTTGTAAAAACTATGCCTCACTTTCACAAACATAAAAGAAATAAGAGCAGTCCTAAGGACAACCTGGCAGGAAGTGCTGCGAAATAAAATGCTCCACAATGATTCAGTTGGGAGGGAGCTTAGAAGTCATTTAGGCTCTTAGCTTCCATACGCTGTCGAGCCCTGTGTTCTTTCCAAAGTAGTAATCAAAGAAAATAGAGATCAGAGATAGTGTTGATTCTATGTTACATACAGAATGCCTATAGACATAGCGACTTTAGTAAACTATCTTACACTGAACACATCATCACAAATAAAGGAATGGCAAAACTCAGAGTTGTCTGTAATTCTCTTCTCCCATTTTCTTAATTCCACTCCTTTAAGTCTTTTGACCCCAACAGCAATAACTGCCCTTATCAAGGCTTATGGTCATGTTGCCAAATCATGTGACTCAGGTCTCAATCTTCATCTTACCTGACCTCTGAGCAGTATCTGGCAGAGCTGATCATCCCCTCCCTCTTGAAACTCGTTTGTCACTAAGATCGGGACCATCACACTCTTACTACTACTCTCACTTCTTGGCTAATCCTCCCTACCATCCCTCATCCTTCTTTATCTAACCTCTAAATACTGAAATGAATTTGTAACATCTCTCAGAGTTTATTGTATAGGACCTCAGTAATCCAAGCTTAAGGAAAAACAAAAAGAAAATCATGAGTTATATGGAAATTGGGTGCACTGAGGAAAGCATTCCTTAGCGGCAGGTCCTCTCAGTGGCTGCACTGTTTCCAGTCAGGGGCAGACTCTGCTCCCTCCAGGCTCCAGGAAAACAGCCTACTCCCATGCCCTTGTTACTTCTGCAACATAGAAAGCAGAGCAAACTCCTCTGTGGGGCCCTTTGTCTTATTCGCATGCTGACTCATGATGACAGGGTGACCATATAGTCTGAAAACATAGGCACATGTCAGCCATCCCGAAATGACTAAATAATGCCTATTGCTGATAGGTTAGGAGAAAGTCCTCCAGAGGGCTGGTGCCAGAGTGGTAGGGCTGGATGCCTGTACAGAGACTGATGGAAAGCTGTGTCACACACCTTGCTCCTTGCAGTTTTGCACAGCACATTACACTGTATGTTGTGAAGGAGAGATGACACATACTATGTATTGTAGATACAGAGATGAACATACTATGTATCATAAGGTAATATCCGCAAACTACTTATCATGTGTATTCTCCTGTTTCCACGATTTTACTGTATGCTACAGACTGAATGTTTGTGTCCCCAAAATCCATATGTTGAAATCCTAATCCCCAATTTAGAGATGAGGGCTTTGGGTGATTAGGGTAGGAGTGG
This sequence comes from Mellivora capensis, assembly GCA_004024625.1. NCBI lineage: Eukaryota > Metazoa > Chordata > Mammalia > Carnivora > Mustelidae > Mellivora > Mellivora capensis. Next base: position 103,424 of record PISX010004186.1, on the reverse strand, counting down.
AGCCCTCATGGACAAGATTAGTGCCCTTAAGAAAGAGGTCCTTTGTTCTTTTCACCATATGAAGACATAGCAAAAAACAAAACAAAACAAAACAAAACAAACAACAACAAAAAACACCCAGCCAGCTATAAACTTGAAGTGAGCTCTCACCAAACACTGATCTGCCAGAACCTTGATCTTGGACTTCCCAGCCCCCAGAACTGTGAGAAATAAATTTCTGTTGTTTATAAGCCACCCAGCCTATGGTATTTTGTTATAATAGCCCACACAGATTAAGACACTAGAGAATCTACTCCCATTGAGCAAGGCAATAAATGTGTCCTGACTTGTTCTGGTCCTCTAATTCAAACGTTTATTGACAATATGAGCAGAGGTCCTTTGCTCCTGAAAAACAAAGGAGTTTTTTACCTCTACACAACTAACTGCCAGATAATGAACAAGGAAATTAATACTCACATAGTCCTGGCTGTACACTAGGCATAGTCCTGGAGACTTTCACACACCCACTCCATTTAACCCTTATGAACTCATAGGCAGAGATAGCACTTAATCCTCATTACAACCCTATGAAGGGGATCCTAACACCTTTCCGGCTCCAACAGGTAAGGAACTGGGATTTAAACTGATTTCCTCTGCCTTAAACTCATTATTGCTGCTACATGCCACATTATTTATTCCATTTTTATAAATGAGAAAGTGGGGATCTTAAGAGGTTGAAAATTTGCCTAAAATTACATGGAAAGACTGAAATTCAATCCTGGATCTTTCTGACTTGAGAGTCCCATGTTCTTTCTGCTATATGGCAGAACAGTTATATGTATATTCAAAATTGAGGACAAAGAAAAAAGATAGAATAAATCAAAAGGGAATAGGGGGTCTAAGTCCTTATCCCAAATAAAAATGAGCTTGATATGTTAAAAAAAAAATGAAAAGACTTCAGAACATTCATTATTTTGTGTTTCTATGACCTTGAGTAGTTGACTTGGAACCACCCAAAATTAGGACCAAATTAATGTTGAATTCACTGCAATTGTTTCAGAATATAGGAGCACAGTGTTAATGAGGTCCAGATAAGAACTTCAGACTACCTAACTTTTCTGTTTTACAGCCCAAACTGCAGAGTTCACCCTACACAGTCAACTCAGAAACTCATCCTGTTGGTCGCAGGTAGGACCCAGGTGGAGAGTGCAAGTCAATATATTGTTATAAGTGCCAGAAGAACAAAATTCAAGGACATGTCCCATAGCTGGTTCATCAGAGCCACTAGTTTCATATTATATTCAAAGGAGAGCTTCCTATATGGGGCAGAGGAACAAACAACATGCACATCACCTGTGGATTTTATCAGACGCAAAGCTCTAGGGTGTGTAATAGCATAGTCAGAGCCTATGGAGAAGATATACTGCTCTGTGCTGCCCTTCTACTACCTTCTGGCCACAGAGCTCCCTGAGATGTGAACTTGATCCTGCTAGAGACATACAAAGGAGAACTGGGCCACTGAACCATAATATTTACAGCAGCACTAAAAACGATCAGTTCTTTGCTTCAAAAATAGTAAGAGTTCAATCAAATTTCCTAAGATTTGTAATTTTTTTTAATGATAAGTTATTTCAGAGAAGTACTTGTTAAAGAAAGGAAAAAAGAGCTAAGGTTTTAAGTCTAGCAGAGCCTCCATGAGGTTGGAAGTGTCTGTTCTTTCTTCAACTTTACACTATTTAATGAAAAGAGGTCAAAAGATGAGTGTTAACAGAGAATGCAGGGTACAGTGAGGTACACGGCTTTATTTTTAATGTTCACAAAAATCACAAGTGACATTTTTCAGCAAATTACAATAGCAGAGTGCAGCAAATATTATACAAGACTGCTTTCCTTCTAGGGAGGGGAGTTTAGAAAGTAATGCATCCCCTTTGGAAGATTTCATTTGGAGAACAAAAGCACTTCTGTCTGCAGTTGGTTCCAGGTGATTGTGATTATACTGGCTCATTCTTTCACCCTAAAAAAGGGCTGGTCTCAAAGATGATTGGCCCTCTTGGTTAGATTTCTTGGCAGCTGGCCTAGGAGAGGCCTCCGTACACTTTTTCACACCCAGAGCATGTGAGGCCAGCATCTTTTTTTTTTTTTTCTTTTTAAGATTTTTATTTATTTATTTGCGAGAGAGAGGGAGAGAGAGAACAAGCAGGGAGAGTGGCACAGAGAGAAGCAGGCTCCCTGCTGAGCAGAGAGCCTGATGCAGGCTCCATCCAAGGACCCTAAGATTGTAACCTGAGCCAAAGGAAGACAACTGAGCCACCCAGGATTCCTGAGGCCAGCGTCTTTAATGCTTTCTAAAATTAGTATTAGTTACCTGCTCTGGAGATCAGGGTTGTTAAAACAACCCTATAGGTCCTATAGTCTAGTGTACATGGCCATTGCTTCCTGGCTTTCTGTCTTACTGCATATATTTACACATGCCCATCAATAGCTAAAAGTTGATCTCTACTTTCTGCAAGGGGTCTGGTTGTCTAGTTCAACATTCCAAATGCTGATAGGAACTGTGCATCCTCAGCTTCTGTCTCTGGCCTCCCTACCACTGTGGCATGGGTGTATTTAATGCTCGGGTTGTCTTTTCTTACCTTGAGTTGCAATTCCAACAACAGTATCTAGTAATGCTGGAAGGAGTCATCATTCTTATAGATTCATAAGAATGAGCTAGTGTGTAAACAAAGGAAAAAAGGCACCACAAATCTTCAATCTGCCTGTAGTTTCATCTAGCCTTGCCTTGAAATGTCCCAAACTAGATGGGAAATGTGTCTGTAAACATCAGACACCGAGTCCAGCTAATTCATTACCTACTTATTAAAGAAACACACCCGATACCTGCTAAATATTTCCGGGCCCAGGTGTTCCCTGCTGTAATAGAGGTCAGTGGACAAATTTATTTGTGTGTGCAGGCATCACTCAAGGATTGTTGTCTAAGCCCTCACTTTAATTACATAGAAATGATGAAACTAGTCAGGATCATGGTCTCTTGCCTCAGTGTGAAAAATGCAACCCTTCCTTCTGGAATGTGGAAATTGAAGTTAACCCCAGCACAAATTGAACCAAACTGACTACTAGAGCTGAATTATCTGCTTACAAAAAAGTCTTGCTCTTCTGGCCATATGGAGGGAGAAAAGGAATCCACTCCAGGCATCTCAGACACAGCCTTACTCCACTGGGGTATAAGAAAGGTATTCTCTGCAAAACTAACTATTCTGAAAGCCACTTAGGAGGGAGGATGGGCCGCAGTGTGCTCTGCTCGTTAGGTAACACAGAGCTGGACTGACTGAACGCAAGCATCTCCTACCTGTTTCCCAATGCCCTCCTTTCTCTGCTCTGAGTTTTCCACAAAGCTCCCCAGTGTCGTTTGTCTGGTCAACAGACACAGAGGCAATGCTGAGATTAGTACTTCAAAAATAAAACTGGAAACGAAAGAGAGATAAAAATAGGATCTCAGAATTTGTCAATTTATTCTTCCTTATATACAGGATGTTTGCCCTCTTATGCCATAGTTCTTTGTATTGTGTGATAATAGACCAGCTCCTCAAAATATTCATTGTTTAGGTAGACAAATGTCATAAACTAACTAGGTAATACGAAATTGGTTTTATTTTTAATACCAATAGACTTTGACCAGAATTAATTAATAGGTCATCAATCTCTCAAGGTTTTTAAAAGTGTATATAAGACAACTTGTTAGGTAATAAAGCAAATACATTTATTACTTGGGTCATTAACTTTCTGTACAGGACGAATAGGAAAGACTAGAGAATTTTAAGTCACAATTCAATTCTAACTTTGGCTTAATTTATCTTTGGGGTTCACAGTTAACTTCTCTTAGAGTTTCCACTTCTATATGAGGATTTAACTGAAAACCCATAATTTGTATTATCATTTGTACTTCCTGTCTCAATACCTCACCTTGAAACTGGGAAAGTTCCCAAGAATATAACGTCAAAGTCAAGTTGAACTACTTTTCAAAGGCTTTTTGGTGCCCTTTTCTAATCAAGGGACCTTTATTTACCTTGACTCATAGTTCCAAGGGCTTAGAAAAACCTCTGTTGCTAATGCGGCTAAGACGCAATAATTCCTTTTCAAATTGCCTAAATGTTAAACAAATGCCATCCATAATTAACTGAAAATTATCAAATGCCAGATTTGTAGCATTTGATACCTATCTTTGCTTTTCAAAAAAAAAAAAAAAGTTGGTTGTTCACTCTGGCAAACAGAAAAATAAAAGAGCAATATATCTATTTTTAAAATTTCCAATGAACCTCAGTTACATAACATAATGTCAAGAGTTGTTCCAGTTGCTAGTTTTCCTGATACCAAGGAGTTGACCATGTGAGGCTTCAAGAGCTATGAAGGAATGAAGAAATATGTAAAAGATTCTGGAGTGTTTTCTCCTAATTTGCTAAGTGGCCTTAACATCTTTAAGCTTCAGTTTCTGCATCTATAAAACAGGGATAATCTATTTTATGTGATACAAAAAGTACAGCTGGTGCATAATAAACACTGAATAGAAAATCGCAGAGATGTGTGTGTTCTAGACCATCCTCTTCAGATACTACTCAACCTAGGGAGAGAAAACACCTGTTGCCTATTCTTATGAGGACTGATGCAACAGCAGCCAAAGAGAAGCACTCTTAACTGTCTCTGTCTTCATTGCTGGCTCCATTTCCCCAGCTCCATTACTCCCCAGCCCCCTGGATGTCTCCCACCTGTCACCCAACTGCCTCTGCCCCACTATCATGACCACTACTACTATTCCCCACTGTTTCTTTTCCTCCATCCCTCTCTCCCCACTTTCCTCTCTCCCTTCATTCCTTCTTTTTGCTTCTGATTCTTGTTTTCCTTGACTTCTCTGCAGATAGGCATCATTACTTAGCATACCCTTTACCTTCTTTTCCTTCTAGTCAGAAAACTGACCAATCACATAGCACATTAATCTTTCGTTCTTCTGCACAATTTCCACGCCAGTTGTTTAAAAGTGTTTTTCCCTGCCACAAATTATTCTATTTCTTTCTGTTCAGAATTCTTGAAAGTGAAAACAGATCTGATCAATAGCTGCCCAAGTTTTTGCTATATCTCATGCAAAAAGTCATAATCAAAGTCAGCTATCATTTCTCCTTATCATGCAAATATTAAAACCATTGATGACTGCTTTGATTATTAATAATGATCTACAATACTCATGGAATGTTGTGTGTGTGCCAGGTATTATGATGAGTATTTTACTTGTAATAGCTCATTTACTTCTCACCATAATCCCAAGTGATAATGATGGTGATGGTGGTGGGGGTGGTGATGGTAATTCCCATTTCATAGAAAAAGAATCTGAGGCTCATCTCTGCCTTTTTCTAATCTTAAGTGGCTAGGATACAATCACAGAAGAGTCTTGCTTAGAAGTCCCCCTAACACCATATGTCATATATTTCTTATAAGTTTGCTGGTAGCATCAAATCAGAGAATTCTCTATTGGGATCCCTGCTTAGAGAAACTCACATGATGCCATTTAAGAAAATGGATATAAAAGAAAACAAAGTCTGTCTTTCCTCTCTTATCAGACTATGTCATCCAAGCCCGGTTGAAAGGCAATCATTAAAATCCAACTAAACGGTACCAAAAGATTGGGATCATTCCCTGCATATTTTCAGACCACAATGCTCTGAAGCTAGAACTCAATCACAAGAGGAAATTTGGAAAGAACCCAAATACATGGAGGCTAAAGAGCATCCTACTAAAGAATGAATGGTTCAACCAGGAAATTATAGAAGATTTGAAAAAATTCATGGAAACAAATGATAATGAAAGCACTACTGTTCAAAATCTGTGGGACACAGCAAAGGCAGTCCTGAGAGGAAAATATACAGCAACATAAGCCTTTCTCAAGAAACAAGGAGGTCTCAAAAATGCAACCTAACCCTCCTTTAGGAGAAAGAAGAGCAAAGAAAGCCTAAACCCAGCAGGAGAAGAGAAATAATAAATATCAGAGCAGAAATCAATGAAATAGAAACCAAAAAAAAGTAGAACAAATCAACGAAACTATTAGCTGATTCTTTGAAAGAATAAGGTTAATAAACACCTGGCCAGACTAATAAAAAAGAAAAGAGAAAGGACCCAAATTAATAAAATCACGAATGAAAGAAGAGAGATCACAACCAACACCAAAGAAATACAAACAATTATAAGAACATATTATGAGCAACTCTACACCAGCAAATTTGAAAATCTGGAAGAAATGGATGCATTTCTAGAGAAATACAAACTACCAAAACTGAACCAGGAAGAAATAGAAAAACCTGAACAAACCCATAACCAGTAAGGAGATTGAAGCAGTCATCAAAAAATCTCCCAACATGCAAACGGCTTCCTAGGAGAATTCTACCAAACATTTAAAGAAGAATTAATTCCTATTCTCCTGAAACTCTTCTAAAAAATAGAAATGGAAGGAAAACTTCCAAGCTCATTTTATGAGGCCAGTATTACCTTGATCCCAAAACCAGATAAAGACCCCATCAAAAAAGAGAATTACAGACCATATATCCTTTATGAACACAGATGCAAAAATTCTCACCAAAACACTAGCCAATAGGATCCAACAGTACATTAAAAGGATTATTCACCATGACCAAGTGGGATTTATTCCTGGGCTGCAAGGTTGGTTCAACACCTGCAAATCAATCAATGTGACACAACACATTAATAAAAGAAAGAACAAGAACCATATGATATTCTCAATAGATGCTTTTGAAAAAGCATTTGACAAAGCACAGCATCCTTTCTTGATCAAAACTCTTCAAAGTGTAGGGATAGAGGGTACATACCTCAATATCATCAAAACCATTTATGAAAAACCCACAGCTAATATCATTCTCAATGGAGAAAAACCAAGAGCTTTTCCGCTAAGGTCAGGAACACAGCAGGGATGTCCATTATCACCAGTGCTATTCAACATAGTACTAGAAATCCTAGCCTCAGCAATCAGACAACAAAAAGAAGTTAAAGGCATCCAAATCAGCAAAGAAGAAGTCAAACTGTCACTCTTTGCAGATGATAGGATACTTTATGTAGAAAACCCAAAAACTCCACTCCAAATCTGCTAGAACTTGCACAGGAATTCAGTAAAGTGTCAGGATATAAAATCAATGCACCGAAATCAGTTGCATTTCTATACACCAACAAGACAGAAGAAAGAGAAATTAAGGAGTCGATCCCATTTACAATTACACCCAAAACCATAAGATACCTAGGAATAAACCTAACCAAAGAGGCAAAGAATCTGTACTCAGAAAACTATAAGGTACTCATGAAAGAAATTGAGGAGGACACAAAGAAATGGAAAAATGTTCCATGCTCATGGATTGGAAGAACAAATATTGTGAAAATGTCTATGCTACCTAAAGCAATCTACACGTTTAATGTAATCCCTATCAAAATACCATCAATTTTCTTCAGATAAATGAAACAAATAATCCTAAAATTTATATGGAACCAGAAAAGACCCCGAATAGCCAGAGGAATGTTGAAAAATAAAGCCAAAGTTGGTGGCATCCCAATTCCAGACTTCAAGCTCTATTACGAAGCAGTCATCATCAAGACAGTATGGTACTGGCACAAAAACAGACACATAGATCAATAGAACAGAACAGGGAGCCCAAAAATAGACCCTTAACTCTATGGCCAACTAATCTTTGACAAAGCAGAAAAGAATGTCCAATGGAAAAAAGACAGTCTTTTCAACAAATGGTGTTGGGAAAATTGGACAGCCACATGCAGAAAAATGAAACTGGACCATTTCCTTATACCACACACGAAAATAGACTCAAAATGGATGAAAGATCTCAATGAGAGACAGGAATCCATCAAAATCCTTGAAGAGAACACAGGCAGCAACCTCTTCGACCTCAGCCGCAGCAGCTTCTTCCTAGGAACATTGCCAAAGGCAAGGGAAGCAAGGGCAAAAATGAACTTTTGAGACTTCGTCAAGATCAGAAGCTTTTGCCCAGCAAAGGAAACAGTCAACAAAACCAAAAGACAACTGACAGAATGGGAGAAGATATTTGCAAACGACATATCAGATAAAGGGCTAGTATCCAAAATCTATAAAGAGCTTATCAAACTCAACACCCAAAGAACAAATAATCCAATCAAGAAAAGGGCAGAGGACATGGACAGACATTTCTGCAAAGAAGACATCCAGATGGCCAACAGACACATGAAAAAGTGCTCCACATCACTCGGCATCAGGGAAATACAAATCAAAACCACAATGAGATACCATCTCACACCAGTCAGAATGGCTCAAATTAACAAGCCAGGAAATGACAGATGCTGGCGAGGATGTGGAGAAAAGGGAACCCTTCTACACTGTTGGTGGGAATGCAAGCTGGTGCAACACTCTGGAAAACCACATGGAGGTTCCTCAAAAAGTTGAAAATAGAGCTACCCTACGACCCAGCAATTGCACTACTGAGTATTTACCCTAAAGATACAAACGTAGTGATCCAAAGGGGCACGTGCACCTGAATGTTTATAGCAGCAATGTCCACAATAGCCAAACTATGGAAAGAATCTAGATGTCCATCAACAGATGAATGGAAAAAGAAGATGTGGTATATATATACAATGGAATACCATGCAGCCATCAAAAGAAATGAAATCTTGCCATTTGCAATGACGTGGATGGAACTAGAGGGTATTATGCTGAGTGAAATAAGTCAATTAGAGAAAGACAATTATCATATGATCTCCCTGATATGAAGAATTTGAGAGGCAGAGAGGGGGGCTTGGGGGGGTAGAGAAGGAAAAAATGAAACAAGATGGGATCAGGAGGGAGACAAACCATAAGAGACTCTTAATCCCACAAAACAAACTGAGGGTTGCCAGGGGGAGGAGGGTAGAGAGAGAGTGGTTGGGTTATGGACACTGGGGAGGATATGTGAGTGCTGTGAAGTGTTTAAGTCTGACGATTCACAGACCTGTACCCCTGGGGCTAATAATACATTATATGTTAATAGAAAATCAAACTAAAAATTTATTTTAAAGACCATACCTATGGGTCATAAACCTTTGAGAGGACTTGATTCACTGCAAAGAGTTCCCATATCAGTATACATACCAAGCAGAGTACGTATCTGTTCTTAGAATTTAAAAAGACTAAGTAGAGACTGTTGAGAGGAATAATAATAATGAATTTGAAAGATCTACTGAATTCATAATCACTTAGTCCCTTTTAACCAGTTTGTATTTTCTCTATCAATGGATGAAAAATAAAGCAATTATGATATAATAATATATTTTACATTTAACATATTTAGACTAAAAAAGTAGGGATTTGGAAGTGTTTGTATTTGAAATGACTTTGTTATTTTGAAAGGCAGTATTGTCCCAGCAGCCTGAAATGATGTCAGGATCTCTATATTCTGAGACCTCTGAGATCAGCTCACTGATTTATGGGGATGGTACAGCTTAGTGGTGAAGAATGCTGGTGCAGGAATCATAGCTCTGATACTGATGAACTATGTCATTTTTGGCAATTTACTTAACTTCTCTGTTCCTCAGACCCTCCTCTACAAAATGGATAAAGCAATAATGTCTACCTGTTGTTAGGATTTTTTGAAGTATTATATGTGAGGTTTTAGAACAGTACCAGGCACGGAGTAAATTTTCAGTCAATATTTGTTTTCTGTTTGGGGCTCTTGGTAGAAACAGACCCAGTCATTTTAAAGACTCATGGAATGAACAGAAGGATAACCCACTTTGGTTATGAGCAGAGTCTGAGATTTAACTTAGCCCTACTCCCCATCCCTCAATGCCCTTGATTCCTCTTATGGACTTCACTTTTTTTCTTTTTTTCATGTTCCTCTAATGTGCTATATAATTTATTTAGCTGTTGTGGCATTGCTTATTAACTGTCCCCCTCCAATAGACTGTAAGTTCTACAAGGGCAAAGATATTTGTTTTTTTCTACTTGCATATCTCAAATACATAGAACAGTTCATTGCACAAAAGTAATTGCTCAATAAATATCAGTTAAAGTATAAATAGATGTAAGGATAGTTTGTCAAATGTCTTTCCACAAATTTTGCCCATCTTCTACTTTTCTTTACCCTCACTCCCCTTTCAAACTCTATTTCCAATGACAATAACAGTAATAAAATGGCCAGTATTTATTGAACACTTCCTGATTTCCAGATACTATGTCCAGAATAAAAATATGCATTATCTCATTTAATCCTATGAAACAAGTACTATTATTCCTCTTACTTTACAGAAGCTTAAAAAGTTTAAGGCACTTATCCAAGGTCACACAGCTAGTTTAAATAAGGAACCAGGTTAGAACTCAGGGAAGTCTTCCGTGGAATCTGATCTCTTAACCATCACACCACGGTCTGTGTATGTGACTATGGGCCTAGTACAGTGCCCTTTTCCATGAATAATGGAACCTAAGTTCAAAGATAGGATCTTGTCTCATAGAAGATACTTTTTTTAAACACATCTAGAGCAAAAATCCCCACAGACTTAGTAAAGTGAAGCTGAGACCAACTATGTTTACCGGCATGCAAAAATAACATTCTATGGTAATAATATTTCTATCTTCCAGCTCATTTCATTCACTTCATAATTGTGAACAACATGTCCCAGTGCATGCTAATCTAACAACCTAACCCCAGAGTAATGATAAATTAAATCCTGCCATACACGAAGCCCTGAATTTTTAGCAGCATTTACCACTCAATATTAACTTGAATGATCCACAAAGATTTGACTTTGCAAGGAGTTCCACTGTCTATGTCTTCAAGGTTCTGTAAGATTATGTCTCTGAGCTTTTGGGGTAATTAATTCCACTAGTGGTAAAGGAGAAGCCCTTGGGATTTGCAAATGAGACTTGGGATTTGAGCATTTCCTGGTTTCTGTAGCAACAGTGGCTTCAATGACAGTCAGGGCATGGTGTTACCAAACTCTGTCACCCTTGTCTAGCCTTGGGCACTTCCAGTTCACTCAAAGCAGAATCATTTAGTACATCTGAGAAAATGCTCATTTTCCAGGCCTGTATAGAAATCAACAACACAAGGTGGCATGTGTTAGGGTGATATCCTAAAGCTCTCAGGCAATGAGACTTGACAAAGAATACACCAGAGAGAGTGACGGAATTGAAGTTACAAAGTGAGCATTAAAACAGTTCACAATCAAAACTGTCCCATGGAGACCTATACACAGCTGGGCCCTCTATTTGTTTATGACCTGATAGTAGTGCATATATGAGAAGGAATATGATCAGCACCATTGCTACTCAGCAGGCAGGGGAAGTTGATGGGACTTGAGCCCTACAAGTGTTCTCTCTGCCATTCCTTCTTCTCTTTCTTTTAGTCCAACTGATCATAAATAATCAATGAAATGTGGCCTTTTAGGAGTTAGTTCTTCTGTCATGCCTTATCTATCCTATTAAAGAATCAAACTCATTTCAAGGATAACTCTCTTGATTACAAAAAACAAACAAGCAAACGAACAACAAACAAAAAAACAGATGAATTTGTTTCCATGAATGAAAGCTGGAATTAGAAGAACAAACTGGTATTGCTTAGCGAAAGCTGACCAAAAACTGCTATTTAACATCTACTACAGCAGCTTAAATGATCTACATCAGAAGAATAACTTAATTTATTTTTCTGAGAAGCAGGATGGTTAAATAAAGAAAAATTTTATCAGTCTGATATACTTCAGTACTTATTTCAACTAGAGCTATATGAAATGGCAAGACAGGGGAGCTGCTTTTAGTCATTTGGGGGAAGCCAATACTTTTCTTCTGTGCACCTAAATATGCATGCACCTCCTTTCTTGATAAAAATTCTCAACAAAGTAGGGATAGGTGGAACATACCTCAATGTCATACAGGTCATATGTGAAAGACCCACACCTAACATCACCCTCAATGGGGAAAAACAAAGAGCCTTTCCCCTAAGGTCAGGAAGAAGACAGGGATGTCCACTCTCACCATTACCATTTAACATAGTACTGGAAGTTTTAGCCTCAGCAATGAGACAATAAAAAGAAATAAAAAGCATGCAAATCTGCTATGAAGAAGTCAAACTTCCACTATTTGCAGATGACATGATACTCTATGTAGAAAACCTGAAAGATTACACCAAAAAATTGCTAGAACTAGTACATGAATTCAGCAAATATGCAGAATATAAGATCAATGTGCAAAAATCTGTTGCATTTCTATATATCAATAATGAAGCAGCAGAAAAAGAAATCAAGGAATTGATCCCATTTGCAATTATACCAAAACCAATAAGATTCCTACCTAGGAATAAACCTTACTAAAGAGGTAAAAGATCTGTACTCTGAAAACTATAGAACACTTATGAAAGAAATTGAAGAGGACACAAAGAAATGGAAAAGTGTTCCATGCTCATATACTGGAAGAACAAACATTGTTAAAATGTCTATACTACCCAAAGTAATCTACATATCTAATGCAATCCCTATCAAAATACCACCAGCATTTTTTACAGAGCTAGAACAACAACCTTAAAATTTGTGTGGAACCACAAAAGACCCCAAATAGCCAAAGCAATCTTGAAAAAGAAAAAAAAAAAAACTGGAGGCATTATATTTCCAGATTTCAAGCTATATTACAAAACTGTAATCATCAAAACAGTAGGGTATTAGCACAAAAACAGACACATAGTTCAATGAAACAGAATAGAGAACCCAGAAATGGGCCCAAAACTATATGGTCAACTAATCTCCAACAAAGCAGGAAAGAATATCCAATGGAAGAAAGGCAGTCTCTTCAATAAATGGTATTGGGAAAACTGGGCCATGATAGGCAGAAAAATTAAACTGGACCTCTTTCTTATACTATACACAAAAATAAATTCAAAATGGATGAAAGACCTAAATGTGAGATAGGAAACCATCAAAATCCTAGAGGAGAACACAGTCAGAAACGTCTTTGACCTTGGCTGTAGCAACTTCTTACCAAATATGTCTCCAGAGGCAATGGAAACAAAAGCAAAAATGAACTACTGGGACTTCATCAAGATAAAATCTTTTGTACAACAAAGAAAACAATCAACAAAACTAAAAGGCAGCCTACAGAATGGGAGAAGATAATTGCAAACAACATATCTGATAAAGGTTAGTATCCAAAATTTATAATGAATTTATAAAACTCCACACCCCCCAAAAAACAAATCATCCAGTTAAGAAATGGGCAGAAGATATGAATAGACAATTTTCCAAAGAAGGCATGCAGATGGCTAACAGACACATGAAAAGATGCTCAACATCACTCATCATCAGGGAAATACAAATCAAAACCACAATGAGATACAACTTTACACCTGTCAGAAAGGCTAAAATTAACAAAACAAGAAACAATAGGTGTTGGCAAGGATGCAGGGAAAGGGGAATCCTCTTCCACTATTGGTAGGAATGCAAACTAGTGCAGCCACTTGAGAGCTGTATGGAGGTTTTCAAAATGTTAAAAATAAAACTGTCCCCTTGACCCAGCAATTGCATTACTAGGTATTTATCCAAAGGATACAAAAATACAGATTTGTAGGGGTACATGAACTCTAACGTTTATAGCAGCATTATCAACAATGCCAAACTGTGGAGAGAACCCAAATGTCCACTGACTGATGAATGGATAAAGAAGATGTGGTATGTATATTCAGTGGAAAATTACTCAGCCATTAAAAAAAAAAAAGAAATCTTGCCATTTGCAACAATGTGGATGGAACTAGAATGTATTGTGCTAAGTGAAATATGTCAGTCACAGAAAGACAAATACCCTATGATCTCACTCATATGTGGAATTTAAGAAAGAAAACATGAGGGATGCCTGGGTGGCTCAGTTGGTTAAGCGGCTGCCTTCGGCTCAGGTCATGATCCCAGCGTCCTGGGATCGAGTCCCACATCGGGCTCCTTGCTCGGCAGGGAGCCTGCTTCTCCCTCTGCCTTTGCCTGCCACTCTGCCTGTGCTTGCTCTCTCTCTCCCTCTCTCTCTGACAAATAAATAAATTTAAAAAAAAAGAAAGAAAACATGAATTCTGTTTCACTGAAAAGAAATTAAAAAATAAAATAAAAAATAAAAAAAAAGAAAACAAATGAACATATGGGAAAGGGGAAAAAAGGAGAGAGGGAAATAAACCATAAGAGACACTTAACAATAGAGAACAAACAGGTATGCTGGTGGGAGGTGGGTGGGGGATGGACTAGATGGGTGATGGGTATTAAAGAGGGTACTTGTGATGAGCACTGAGTGTTGTATGTAAGTGATCAATCACTGAAGTCTACTCCAGAAGCCAATATTGCACTATATGTTAACTAACTAAAATTTAAATTAAAAAAATAAAGATGCAATTACCTTAGCTAAGATGGGTGGTAAACATTGGATGGATAGATGGATTAATTTATTCAGTAGATATTTATTGAGTACTTATTATGTTCTAGGTACTAGGAGACACAAAAATGATGAAAATAGATAAAAATCTCTGACTTATGGAGCATATATTCTAATAGGTTAATTGATAGATGACTGAATAAATTCTAAATGGGTAAGAGAGCTCCTAAGTCCCTGTTAAACTGCCTCAGAGGCTACAAGACTGTGCATTTATCAGAACAGACCCATAAGAATTAGTATCTCCAGACTATAGGATTACTGCCGGCATTGATATCAAACTGTTCTATACCCTGACGAATGCTGTATTCCATAGATGGAGTTCAAGGTTAAAGCTAAGAGAAAGTGTCAGAAAAGGATATTTGCTCTTTCTGTGTGGGTACTAACAGATGTATCTAAAAAGTATCATGTATGCTCTGTGCTGAAATGTGATGGAAAAGCAGAAGACTGGTATTGGTCATCTACTTATGAGAATACACTTGGATTTTGCTTACTATAAACAAGCAAAAGGAAATGGAATTATCCATGAATGGAGATATGGCACCATCACTCTCATTTCTAAAAGAAATTAAGCCTACCTAGGAAAACACCTCTGAGGTGATTTTTTTCCCCACTAAAATTTATAGTACAACCAAAAAAACAGTGGAAAAGACTTTTAAGTACTAATATTCATCATCATTGTGTGCATGTTTTAATGAAAAAACTAAAGAAAGAATAAATTTCCTCCCTAAATCTGTATTCCATCTTTGAGATTCTTCAAGTAAAGAAAAACTGAATGTGTAAATCCTTTAGGACAGAACCTCATGCGGAACCAGAGGAAGTAAAGCATAGGGGTTCCTGATTAGGAGATGAAGCTGAGTTTGCTGATAGTATCATGGTGGAATTATCCTGGGCTAGCTATTATCTTCAAGTTTTCAAGTTCCAAAACTTAATTTTTATCATGGTACACAGAGATGTTCAGCCCTTTAGAGGTCCATTTACCCACTGACCAGACTCACAAGATTATGATGTACAAACCATAATGCCAATTTATGAATTTTTGCTGGATATTATCTCTTGGTTGGAGTTTATGCCTTCTGATGGGAATGAATACCTAGACCTCCAAATTATCCTTCAAAAGGCTTAAACTAAAACCAAGGAAGTTACATAGTCTCAAGACAGGAGAGATCTGCCAGAAGCTACGCGATTAGGATATGGGTGAGACTAGGGTTAGGTTCCAGATTTACTAGTGACTTTGGACAAGTTCACTAATGCTGATTTTCCTCTTCTGAATATGGGAATAAATGGAAAAAAGGACAACCCACTTAAAGCACTAAGCACAACAATTGGCACACAGGAAACATTCAATAAATCTTTTTAGCATTATTTACATTGCTTTCCAAAAAATTGATATTGGTTTCCTGGGATAAAAGTCTATCTTAATAGAGTTGTTGTGAGAATTAATTAAGATGTTCCAATAATATTAACTATTGTTGTTTCTAGCTAAAGAAATAGGTCTTATAGCCTTTGCCTGAATAGTAGTGCTTGACAGACATTAAAACTTCCCACTGTCAAGAGTGCTTTCATAAAATACCATCAAACACCCTAGATCATGACAAGTGAATTATAATCCAGCTGAATGGGGGCTACAGTTTCTTTTTCTATCAGTCACATTCCAGGCACGCCTTTCTGTAACTGGCAGCATCCTCTGGACTCGGGGGTTTCCTAAATCTCTCTCAGAAAAGTTAATTTGACAGGCATGTTAAATTTATCCATTACATGACTATTTCTACTAGTTTAGCCTCAGAACAACAGGTGAGTTTTTCCCAACCATGGAACTAAATCCACTGATTTTCAAAAGATGAAGAAACACATATGCATCCAGATCACTTGAGCAGCTGGTTAAAAAAGCAGATTCCTGGAATCATTAAAATGATGATTATCTTGAGCAGGGTGGGGTGGAGTTGGCCTGGGGAGGGATATCAACAAACATTCTGGAGTGTTGGAACATTCCACAGCTTTATGTAGGCGGTGGCTACACAGATGTACACATACATAAAAATTGAGTGGATTGGAGGACTTCCGGTTTTCAGTTTCCCATGTAAGGAGCTTGGCAGTTGCCACTCCATCATAACAACAAATAAAAAGCTGAACAGACTGAAAAATCAACAACTCTTCTTGGATTCATGAGAAGGAAGGACACAGAGCAAACTACTGCCCTCAACACTGGAGAGGCAGACAGGAATACAATGAGACTAAGAAGTGGGAGCCATCTGAGTATGACGATGCCTTTTAGATAACAACACCAAAGACAGGATCCATGCAAGAAATAATTGATACTCTGGACTTCATTAAAATTAACAGCTTCTAGGGATGTCTGGGTGGCTCAGTTGGTTGTGTCTGCCTTTGACTCGGGTCATGATTCCAGAGTCCTGGGATGGAGTCCACACTGGGCTCCTTGTTCAGTGGGGAGCTTGCTTCTCCCTCTGTTTGTTCTGTCTGTTGCTCCCCCTGCTTATGCTCTCTCTCTCTGACAAATAAATAAATAAAATCTTTAAAAGAATAACAACTTTTATGAAAGCCAATATCAAGAGAATTAGAAAAGAAGCCACAAACTAGGAGAACATACTCGCAAAAATACTTCTGAATTTAAAGGACTGTTATTGAAATATACAACGAACTCTTTTTTTTAAATTTTTTTAAATTTTATTAACATATAATGTATTATTAGCCCCAGGGGTACAGGTCTGTGAGTCACCAGGTTTACACACTTCATAGCACTCACCATAGCACATACCCTCCCCAATGTCCATAACCCCAACACCCTCTCCCTAACCCCTACCCCCAGCAAACCTCAGTTTGTTTTGTCTCCCTCCTGATCCCATCTCATTTCATTTATCCTTTTCCTACCCCCAAACCCACCACATTGCATCTCCCCTTCCTCATATCAGGGAGATCATATGATAGTTGTCTTTCTCCGATTGACTTATTTTGCTAAGCATAATACCCTCTAGTTCCATCCACATCATCGCAAATGGCAAGATTTCATTTCTTTTGATGGCTGCATCGTATTCCACGAAATATACAATGAACTCTTAAAACCCAGTAGTAAGAGAAAAAAATCCAATTTAATAAATGGGTCAAAGACCTTAAAAGAGAGCTCATCAAAGAAGATAGACAGATGGCAAAAAGCATGTGAAAAGATGTTCCACATCCCCTTGCATTGCAGGGGAATGCAAATTAAAACAATAATGAGATACCAGTACCCACCTATTAGAATGGCCAAAATCTAGAACCCCAACAACACGAAATCCTGGCTAGTCTGTGGAAAAACAGGAACTCTCATTCACTGCTGGTAGGCATACAGAATGCTACCGCCACTTTGGAAGACAGTTTGATGATTTCTTATAGAAATAAACATACTCTTAACATTTGACACAGCAATCACACTTATTGGCATTTACCCAAAGGAGTTGAAAACTTATATCCATGCAAAAACCTGCATGTGGATCCTTATAGCAGCTTTATTCATAATTGCAAAAGCAAATCTGGAAGCAACCAGATGTCCTTCAGTAGGTGAATGGAAAAATAAATGGTGCTACATCCAGACAACAGAATATTATTCAATGCTAAAAAGAAATAGCTCATTTCTTTTCATGAAAAGACCTGGAAGAATCTTAAATGCACACTACTAAGTAAAAGAAGCCAATCTGAGAAGGCTACATAACTGTTCAATTTCAACTACATGATTTTCTGGAAAAAGTAGAACTATGGAGAATACAAAGTTCATAGGTTGTCAGTGGGAGGGTGGAGAAAGCAGGGGAAGGGGAATGACTAGCCCAAAAGATTTTCAAGGCAGCAAAGACTCTGCATTTTATAATGATGGATATATATCTTTACACATTTGTCCAACACTGAGATGAACTGTGGACTTTGGGTGATGATGATATGTCCATGTGGGTTCATCCCTAATAAAACATGTACTGTTCTGGTGAGTGATGTTGATAAAGGGGAGGCTGTGTGGGGGCAGAAAATACATGGGAAATCTCTGTACCTCCCTCTCAATTTTACTAGAAGCTTCAGACTTCTCTAAAAATATAAAAGTCTTAAAAAACTGATTGAGCTGCGAACTTAAAGTAGAGCACTTACTGTCTGTGACGACTCAATAAAAAGATTTAAACATCAACAGAAATATCTGGCTCTACCTCAGATCTTTTGAATCCAAATCGGAGAAGGGCATGGGAGTCTTCATTTTTAATAAGCATCCTCAAATGATTCTAATGTACACTGAAGTTGGAGAGCCACTGATGTAAGAAAAAAAAAGCACATTTTCAATATCGAAGATCAAGAAAAATAATTGAAGTCAAGACCATCCCAAGAAATGTGAGATAAATGCCATGTAAATACCAGTATTCATATATTCCGAGAGCTTGGAGATTTGAGTCAAGGAACCAACATCTGTTTCTTGTGCTATCCGATAGGTCTCTACATGTGGCTCCGACATAAAAATTGAAATGAGCCACTGGGAGGTGAGCTGCACAGAGAGCAGTGCAGCAGCCATTCACCTCTGCCACAAGAGCCTCAGGCAGAAGTGCTTCTCTCTCCAACCTGATAATGTCAAAAGCTGGTCAAGTTACTGGGGTTTGAATTACAATGCAGTGCATCTGGGAAGAGCACTTGTCAAGAACATACCTCCTCCAAAAAAGCAGGGGTCTGTTCCAAAAAGAAGAAAAAGGATCTGCCTAATGGAACTTTTTGAAAGCTGAGATAAAAGATTTTCTTCCGTGTAACTGCCTGCAGAGTGTCATGATTCCAAATGAAAAGCTCTGCTGGCTCACAAACAGATGGTCTCATGTTGGAGTGAATGGATTGCGAGAATATTTAGAGGCTGTCCAAGATTGCTGCAAGGATTTGTTTACAAAAGGCTCCTTTTGCTTTGGTGTTGCTTTATGCCACATCATTTTCCTGCAATATTCACTGTGGTGTTATTAGGACTGAATGCAGGGAAAGGCAGCTTGCCTTAAAGAGCACCTTGTGCCTGCAGGCTTGCAGCCTTGGGGAGGACGGGCAACATCTACACTGAAGTAGAACTGACCACAGGATTCCACTTACCCACCTCTTGTAGTTTCCTTTTACAGTTCTGGACCAGTGGAGCACTCTTTTTATAAAGAGGGCCCCAACACAACAAACGTTTTCGAGGGTTGCAAACGGAATGAGAAAATAGAAATCTAGGATCTCCCTCTAGACAGTAGGGCTAAGGTTACAGTGAAAAAGGATCCAGAGCACAACTTTCATTACTAATCCTCTCCATCTATACCCCTGCTTCCCACTCACAATAATCATTTCCTTTGTTCGTGCCCCGCCCCCAACAACACACCTGTTACTGCAGACCTATAATAACAGAGTGTATATTTCCCTGGGGAAATGGCAAAATGACTCAAGGTATTTATCTGTTGGCAAAACTGGGCCTCCCTCTGAGACTGTTAAATGTACAGCGATATGTCTCCTTGCATGAATCACAGCACTTTCCAGCTGGAAAAGACCTTGAGGATAATCTGGAGGAAGCTTCTCATTAGTTAGATACAGAAACACAGGCCCAGAAAGGCAAGCTTACCCCAAGTAACAGAGCTAGTTAGGGATAAAACCGAGCTTCAGTTAATGTCCTCTGGTTAAATTAGGAAAGTCTTGATCAGTGAGACTTTGTCAACAACTCAGTCCTTTTTTTTCTTTTTCTTTCTTTTTTTTTTTTTTAAAGGTTTTATCACTTATAGCAGTTTTAGAGTCACAGAAATACTGAGTGCAAGGTACAAAGATATCCCATATGTGCCCCTGACCCCACACGTGCCTCCCAGTCCTTTAAGGAGTCTCAGTGACTCTGGGCTTGTTCATGGAGGTTAAACCAATTTACTAGCCTTTTCCCTCTCTATTTGTATATTTTTAAATATTTTATTTATTTATTTGAGAGCAAGAAAGAGAGAAAGAGAGCATGAGCAGAGGGAGGGGCTGAGAAAGGGAGGAGCAGGCTACCCGCTGAACAAGGAGCCCAATGTAGGACTGGATCCCAGAACCCTGGGATCTATGACCTGAGCTGATGGCAGATGCTTAACTGACTGAGCCACCCAGGTACCCCATCTATTTGTATATTTTTATAAGATGAGGTATCAGACAGGACAGGATACCCTATCAAGGTCACATTAGGAATAACTCCAGAAATGTTCCCATCCTCCTATAACCAAAACACACTTGCTTCCTTCTCCCCAGAAAGGAATCCTATTCCCTACCTCTTGGCAATGGGTCATGCCTCCCACTGGCAATACTACGTTTCCTTCCTAAGTTCTGGAATTTCTCCACCTGGACTTTTCTGGTATCCACCACACTCAGTGTCTTTTGAAACCATTTACTCTTTTTCTTTATTCTATTTCCTTTTACTATCAGTTTCCTCAAACGGAAGCATGGGTCACTTTGGCATTCTTGGTAGTCTATGGTTGCATTTCAATAGTCTCCTACAAACTGAATGACAAAAATGTCCACAATATTCAATAAGTTGAACATTTTCATCATGCTCCATTGTCCTGTGCAATGAAAGCACATGTTCAGGATGAGTCATCCCGTTTCCTGCCAACAATAATTGGCAGGCGTACTGCGGCTTCCTTTAGTTTGTCATTTCTTAGTCTCAGCCATTGAATTTTTAAATCTTGAAACAGTGTGTAATTTTGTTCGAATCTGCAATTATTATAAGAAATGCCCTATTTAATCTGATGAGGGAGGTACATGTGAAATATTTATATATATATATACATATATATATATATATATATATATGCAATTCAAGAATTTAGCATTGCTAATTAATATGTGGTTTAGCCTGTTTTTTTTTCTCAATAAGTATCAACACAGTCCACAGTGCTTCCAGATTACCTAATTTAAGATGGAGGTCTTAAACACTTTCCTGATGTCATATCCTCCCAAAATTTCAGCTATGTTAATAGTTTTTTATATAGTATTGTGCTTTAATTTTGATGCATGAAAAAGTCAAATCATCAAGTCCATGGTCATGAAGTACCCACGAGAGAACAAGGAATACAATGTGTCAAGGCCACCTAATCAGTGAACCAAAATCTAGCAACAGACCTTGAAATCTTTCATGACAGGTTCCTAAATTATCATTTCCTAAATTATCAGTTCCTAAATTATCATTACCATTGCACTCCCTACCTAACCGAGCTCCCCCATCATTCATTTCCATGCCAGTGTTCCTAAGATTTCCCAGATATAAAGTGGAGCATTCTGACTCATCCAGCCTCTCAGAATCTTCCGGTCAATATCACACAATGTCTGCTCTTCTTCACTTTTAGCCTCCATTCCTAAAGAGATAGCAAGAAAATGGAAATGAGTCCAAAAAAAAAAAAAGGGCTAGAAATCCTTGACCTTGGTATTCTAATTTTTAATTATTGGAAAGAGAGGCAGAATGATTAAGTAGAAAGAATAATGGATTTGGTGTCAGAAAAAGCAAAGTTCAGTCTGATGTCACTTACCAGCCCTGTGACTTTCACTGATAAATTAATCTCACAGAGCTTCCATTTCCTAATCACTTATGTGGAGATGGTGCGCTGGCTTACTGTGAGATGGAAAATCCACTGACTGTACTTGGTAAACTATACAGTGCCACATGAATGTAAACAGTATGATGCTGATACTTCTAACCCTGAGGGCAAAGGGCCTTTTAGGGATTTAGTGACACCCACACAAAAAGCTGATAATCATGTCTTACTTAGGCCAATCATCTTAATTTTTTTTTTTCCTGGAAAGGAGAATGGTAAATGAACTTGTACCTGGGCTAAGTGACAGAAATTTGTTTAAAAAATTATTTCTCCTTTTTAATGTATATCTCATTTTAGGACAAAGAGTTTGAATTTCATTAAAATTGATGCTTAGGAAAGACGGGACACATTTACCATGTGGTTTTCCATACCCACTGGAGCTGCATCCTACGGCATCCCTGTGGCATAGTTTGTGGACCTGTCGCTTCCTCATCTGTGTTTCCTTGGAAGGTATCAGAGCTATATTATAGTCATCTGTTTAATAGCCTGCCTCTTACAGACAGGCACTTTGGTTAATTTCTTATTTTATCCCTAGAGCTTTGCATAGTGCTTGATGTACTGTAAACCACCCTATACATATTTGCTGAATGAATCAATCAACTTCTTGTTTTCAAAGATACATTTTGGGGGATGGTTGATAATTAATCTTCTAATTACTATTGACCTCCACTGATAAACATGAAGAGGGCAAAATGAGAACTTTCAAAGTAAAATAGCTAGTCCCCAATCCCAAGACCATGCTGGCTTTCAGCTCCTCCATCCAGCGCCCCAGTTATCCTTCCCTGATGCGCAATAGTCTGCCTCTCGGCATCAAGGTTTATTTCATCACTGTTGGCCCATCTTTGCAGAGGGACACTATTGATGGTCTCTTCTACCCATTTATTTTCTGTAAGTCTCAATTATGAACATAAGAAACCTTGCTCTAGTCTTTGGTCCACATTCCACAATGTCTGTTTCACACACACAAATTTCCCTTTGAAACCAAGGAGCATTCTGAGCCAGAAGATATCCTGGGGATGGGGGAAGAAGGCAGGGAGGAAAGAAAGAATCAGAGTCACCATCTGTTGACAACACTCTTGTCCAGGGCCAGTTTTGAAGGTTAATGACATGTCACGCATCCTCTAGCGTCTGGTAACAAAAATAGGCTGCTCTCCCAGAATTCGATAGAACAGTTGTTGCGCTGTGGAAGATGTAACGTGTCAGCCAGCCCTCCAGCAGGGTCCAGGAAGGCAGTTCCTGCCAAAAGCTGGATGAAATTTAACAGTGGTCCAGGAAAAACAACTTTTACCAAAATTCAGATGTGGAAGTGATCATTTTTCCCTGAGGCCAGTAAAGGGCTATAAAGCATTGACCTTCCAAAATGACCATGCATACTGGGTCACTTTTTTAAAGAACCCTTGAGTTTCAACAGTAACTCTTCAACATTTATCTAGTCCTTTCTTTACCCATTTTCAGAAAAATAAGGATCGTAAGCCTGTAACAGAAACAGGTCCAAGGGTTTACCAGGGTTCTCCCATGGTTTCTTTGGATGGTTAAATTATTGGCATTGCAGCTGATCCAAGGCAAATCTGGGTCCCGCCTTCATTGACAGCCTACTGTTTAATGACTCACTTTGCTGTCTCATCAAGAATTCACTCAGTTGAAAGGCTGAACCTTCTCAAATGTAATTGCACACTCTCCCCACATCTCATCTGGGCTCTCTTTAATTTTCAAAGTCCTGCTGAGTAACCTTTGAAAATTCAAGCCCTTTACCACCTGGCGATCCACAGACATTTTAAGAGGAGGCAGATCTGCCTATCTTTCTGTTAACCTAAAAACAAACTGTCTGGTCCCAGCATGGAGTAGAGTGGGTTGAATGGGGACTTGTATAAAGGGACAGAATAGGGGAATTGGAAAGCACCCAAGTTCTTCTGGATCATGTTTTTATAGTGTGACATCATGATTTTGTTTGAAGTAAAGTTTCTGGACTTTAGCTCTTCCTAACTTCAAATAGAAGTGTAGATTACAAATAAAAAAACTAAACGATTCTTTGATTATTTGCCAGTTTTGAGTACCCAAGCTCTTCTTATTCAAGAGAAGACATACCAGTAAAAGTTCAGTGGTGTGAAATGCTGAAATGATCACTTGCATGAAAGTCAGGAGATTTAGGTTCATTTTCAGGCTCTTCTGTGATTTACATAAATCATTTAATTTCTCTGGGCCTCAAATTCCTCAACCCTAAAATTCAATTCAATTTAATCAATATGTTTTCAGCCATGGAAAATGGGAGAGAATTTGTATAGATCAGGACTATCCAATAGAACTTCCTGCAAAAAATGAAATGTTTTATATTTGTGCTATGTAATATGGTAGCCATTAACCATATTAAGCACTATTGATACCATGACTGAAGAAGTGAATTTTTCATTTTATTTAATTTTAGTCAGTTTAAACTTAAAACAAATGTGTAGCTACTGGATATATATCATATGGCTCAGGTTTAATTATTTCTAAAGCTCCTTATGAAAAGTTCTGTTTTGATGATTTCTAAACCTAGCTAATGACCCACAGTGAATCTTTCTTCTTGTTCTACCTACCATGAAATTCACTTCACAAATTATTTAGCATGATTAATAACTTTAATCTTTATCAGTGTACTAATTAATCAATTCAATAAAAATTAGATATTCAAATAAGCAAGATAAAATATATGTGAAACAATTTTGTAAATTATACAATGCTTTGCAAAATATAAAGCGTCACTAACAAAATCTGTCACACCTCGTTGCACTCCTTTGTCAAATATCAGCTGGGATCTATAGATTGAAAACTCTTCTATTTTCATATCTCAGACCAATAGAAATACCTTGATGGGATCCTGTAGTAGGTCAGAAAACACTTTTTTTAGTATATCTTTTTGAGTATAACTGATTTTTTTAGTATAACTGAGTATTTATGAGTATTTTTTTAGTATAACTGATATTTAAATAAATAATATTTGTATTCTTTTTTTTATACTGCATTCATCAAGGGTTTCAACCTAGATGTTGTCATAATCTATATAAGAAAATAATTTTTTAATTTTTATTTAAGTAATTTCTACACCCAACATGGGGCTTGAACTCACAAACCAAGATCAAGAGTCACATGCTCTTCTGACTGAGCCAGCCAGGTACCCCTAAGAAAATAAATTTTTTTTTAAGATGTCTACACAAACAACAATTAAATTTTATGAAGAAAATTTAAAAAGTAGGGAGTCATCCCCTGTGTCAAGTGCCACTGACAGTGGGCGAGGCTGGGGAGAATCAACCAGTGGATATGACAATATGGAACTTGGAGGTTTCTTTGGAATGAACAAGAAAATAATTTTTATTAATT
This sequence comes from Mellivora capensis, assembly GCA_004024625.1. Taxonomy (NCBI): domain Eukaryota; kingdom Metazoa; phylum Chordata; class Mammalia; order Carnivora; family Mustelidae; genus Mellivora; species Mellivora capensis. The sequence continues at coordinate 78,050 of PISX010004186.1, read as the reverse complement.
ACATAACATCTTATAACCCTTGAGTGCATTTCTTCTGCTTCTAGGCTTTGCCTCAACACTAGCAGAGCACATAAAACATTGACCAGAATAAGTCCAAAGGGATGACTTACCAGAAGCCCCCACTTTGGCCTAGGCCTGGGTTTGCCTCTTTCTATTTCTGTTTAATCCCTTTTAGCCTCACAGCCTCCTATTCCTGACTTTCAAACTCTTCTGCTCCTTACTATGTGGCATTCTGACTAATGTTTTCCTTGAGTTCATAACCCTCTCCTTTTCTTCAATGGTCTATTCTCGTCTTCTCTCTCCTGGCACAACATTTGCTCAGCTCTGTACCCTCAGTGACTATCCCTTCCAAGTTGGCTCTGAGCTGTCTCCTAGTTAGTGACTCAATGAAGAGCTTAAGCTGGCAAAGCCTAGAGATTATGCCTCTAGCCCCTCCTCAACTCTTCAAGATCTAGGTTCTAGACAATGAGGTTTGACTTGAAGGAAAATCCTCTCTTACCAACTATTAAGAAACAAAAATTTTCCCATTTTGTCTTATTTTTAAGTGAGTCTCTAATCTTCTAAACCAGATATATGGTTCATAGTTTGGAAAAGTTATTTTAAAAATGACTTTATTATATGTATAACTGGCATACAATAAATGACACACATTTAAGGTATACAGTTTGTTAAATTTTGACATATGTATACAACCACAAAACCATTGATACAACTAAGAAAATGAATATATCCATTACTACAAAGGTATCCTATGTTCCTCTTTAATTCTTTACCAATACCCTTAACTTCCACCCTTATCTTTGCCCTGGGCTTAGGCAACCACTAATCCATTTGCTGTCACTATAGAAGACTTGGCATTTTCTAGAATTTTAAATAAATAGTCATACAGTATATACTATTTTTCATCTAGCTTCTTTCCTTTTTGTTGATGAGTACTGTTCATTTTATGGATATAACATACACATGGATCAATATACCATCCATTGACTTGTTGATAGACATTTGAGTTATATACTGTTTGGGCTGTTACAGATAAAGCTTCTATGAACATTTAAGAACAAGTATGGACACATGGCTATATTTCTCTTGGGTAAACATCTAAGAGGAAATAGCTGGATCATAGTTTTTAAGAAACTGATAACACTCAGCATAATCAGTATTTATCATTTAGTCATTCTAATAATTGAATGATGGATATTTGTAGCTTCCTGAAGTTGTTTCATAGTTCACTGATGCTTTATTTATTTATGTTTTATTCCTTTTTGTCTTTATCTTTCATTTTGGATATGTTCTATTGCAATGTCTTCCAACTCACTAATCTTTTTTTTTTTTAAGATTTTATTTATTTATTTGACAGACAGAGATCATAAGTAGGCAGAGAGGCAGGCAGAGGGGGTGGGAGCAGGCTGCCTGCTGAGCAGAGAGCCTGATGTGGGGCTCGATCCCAGGACCCTGAGATCATGACCTGAGCTGAAGGCAGAGGCTTTAACCCACTGAGCCACCCAGGCGCCCTTCACTAATCTTTCTTTTCAAAATGTCTAATCCACTACCAATCCCATTTGGTACATTTTTCAACTAAGATATTATAGTTTTCAGCTTTGCAAATTTAATTTGTTCCTTTTTTATCTTCCAACTTTCTACTTAACATCTTTTCTTTAGTTGTGGGACTATGAAATATAATTATAATAACTTTTCAAATACCTTATGCTAATTCTAACATCTATGCTAGTTCTGGTTTGGTGTCCTTATTCTGGGCTATATCTTCTTATTTCTTTGTATGACTGGTAACTTTTTAAGAGATGCCAGACATTTTGAAATTTACCATGGGGTGTATGTACTACATATCTTTGCGTTCCTATAAATAAATATTTTCGAGTTCGTATCACTTGGAAAAAATTTGACACTTTCCAGTCCTATTTTTGAGATTCGTTAAGTTGAACCAAAGCAGCATTTAGTCTAGGGCTAATTACTAATTACTATTTAGTCTAGGGCTAATTACTATTGCCACTACTCAGGCAATATTTCTTTCTCTCTTTCTCCTTCTCTCTCTCTCTCTCTCTCTCTATATATATATACATATATATATTTACATATACTTAATTTATATTTATAAATATTTAAATATTTATTTATTTATTTATTTATTTATTTATTTATTTATTTTAGAGAGAGAGAGCGTGCACAAGTGGAAGGGAGGGACAAAGGGAGAGGGAGAGAGAATCCTCAAGCAGACTCCCTGTTGAGTGTGAAGCCTGATGTGGGGCTCAATCCCAGGATCGTGATATCATGCCCTAAGCTGAAACCAAGAGTTGGGCACTTAACTGACTGAGCCACCCTGGCACCCTGAGGCAATAATTTTCTAAGTACTCTATCCAATGCCCCATGAGTTTTAAGTTTTCCAATCTGGCTCATGGGAATAGGTACTATTTCTAGCCCTTTGTGAGCTCCTGGAACTTTTCCCTCTAATCTTCCTGGGAAATTCATTCCACAGCCAAGAGTAGTTTTCTTATCACATGTACACATCAGCATTCTGCTTAAAACTTGAAGAGCCCCCTCAGCAGGTTTCTGAGCTTCTCTCCTCTGTACCTTCTTCTCTCCAGAACTCTGCCCCACAAACTAACTGCTTTTGCCTCCCAGCCTTTCAGTTTTACTCTTCAACTCATGGGGTCCACTGGCTCTGCCTGGGTCCTCTCTTCCTGCACAACAATCCTGAAACCCATTCAAGGCAGGAATTTGGGAAAATTATAAAGCTCCCCATCTCTCATGTGTCACTGTTCTTCATTGTTTGATCCTCACTGTCTTAATAACTTTTATTTCATATATTTTTCCTGTTTTTTTTTTCATTATTTCAGAGTGGAGGGTAAACTTGTTTCCACTTTCTCTATCTTGGCCTGAAGCAGAAGTTAATTAATTCATTTTGTAAGGTATTTACTTCTACTCTACACCCTCAACCTAAGGAGGAGGAACACATAAAAAATAATTGTATCTTCACAGGAAAGTTTATGAGTTAGGATCTACCCAGGCCACCTACAGAGTACCAAACAAAGCATCAGTTGGAAAACAGGGGAAAGTGATTGGCCCTTCTTTGGTGTTTAGGCCCGGAAATGCAAAGATTTCTGGAATAAGGTCACATGGAGAATGGCAAAAAGAAAAAGCTACTTCTGAGGAGAGACTGGTTATCACATGGGATCGTGAGTCCCCTGAAGAACAAAAGGAGAATATGGAAAGGAATTCATACTTGACTCACTCAAGTTCCTCCCCTTCCTTCCCTCTCTAGCTCTTGCTCCTTTGGTATACTGAGAATTATAAGCTTCTACAACCCTTGTTAATATGTCTTTGCTCTAGCCCCTAACTAATTTTGTCCTCTCCTCTCATTTTTTACAAGCTAAAACTCCTGCTTCTCACACCATTTCTCTTAGCTACAATTAGGTGGGTGGGCAAGAGTTGGTACAGGAAAGCTGTCCTCTATTATGTGTCAGAAGGCACCATCCTTAATGGAGAAGACAGATCTGTCTAGGACCTTTGGCAATATAGAGGGCTCAATTGTAACTGGAGAGAATATTCTACTTAAATTTTTTTTTTAGTTTTATTTATTTATTTGACAGAGAGAGCAAGAGAGCACAAGCAGGGGGAGCTGCAGGGGGAGAGGGAGAAGTAAACTCCCCACTGAGCAGGGAGCCTGACACATGGCTTGAGCCCAGGACCCTGAGATCATGATCTGAGCAGAAAGCAGATGCTTAACCATGTGCCCCCCATTTTTTCTTTTACTATTTTTCTTCCTTTTCTTTCTTTTTTTTTAAATAGATTATTTATTTTAGAGCGAGAGAGAGAGAGGGGGGAGAAGGGTAGAGGGAGAGCAAGAGAGGAAGCAGACTCCCTGCTGAGCATGGAGCCTAATGCAGGGCTCAATCTTACAACCCTGAGAGCACAACCTAAGCTAAAACCAAGAATCACAGGCTCCCAACTATACCACCCAGGTCCTCATTTTACTGTTTTTCTATCAAGTAGATATGAATTTTAATTTTAACCTAATAACATAGGACTTCTGAATATCTAAATTTAGAAAAAAAAGTTTGAAAAACAGATAACCCTTTTATTTTGATAGAAAAATGAGATTCTAAATAGTACCTTTCAACTAATCATTTTTACATTGACTTCAATATTCATTTTACTCTAACAGCATATCTTTTATCATAAATGTACAGAGAGATAGCACAAGTATAGTAAAACTCAGAAGAAACACTAGACATTTCTTAATGAATAGAAAGATGCCACAGGTCAGGTCATATTCTCAAAACATAGCTACAAGCATTAAAAGGCCATTATAAAATGACTAAAACAAAACAAAACAAAAAACCATTAGTTCTGACTCTAACACTGGAACTATAAAACAATGTCACCTTTTGATGGTAAGAATCCAGTAACAAAAGTGAAAGGATTGTCTCCTTTTAGATTCAACACTTATTTCCAAATGGGTCTGTGGGGCATAAAACAAATGGCTAAAAATGTAGTATGATGAGATACTTGGTATCATACAGAATTTTTAATATTTGATTGGAAACTAGTTACATTCAAACTGATATGTATGTAGACAGACCCAATGTTGAAGATAGATTGATAGCAGATAAATGATAGATAGATGGATGGAAAGAAGGATAGATGAATAAATGGATGGATGTATGGATGAATAGATAGATGACAGATAGATAGTCATCAAAATGTCATTATTTTCATATTTTTTTCCTTGCGTTAAAGAGTATACTGAGGTAGTAGGAAACAGAAACAGATAGTCTTACAACAACAGTAACAAAGACAGGCTAATGTTATGATTTACAGCAATGTTTCTCTGAGTGTCATTCACAAGTATATGAAACATTTGTTAAAGATGCAAATAATCAGGCCCCTGCCAGACACACTAAATCAGAATCTTGGAGATGTGGCCTGGGATTCTGAATTTTAATACACTTCCCTAGTATTTTTACTTCATATTAAGACTTAGGAACTCCAGGTTTCAGGCATGGATCCTATAGCAAAATTTCTGGGTTCAAAATTCAACTCCACCAAATAGCTATTTGGGGCACCTGGGTGGCTCAGTGGGTTAAGCCTCTGCCTTCAGCTCAGGTCATGATCTCGGGGTCCTGGGATCGAGCCCCACATCGGGCTCTCTGCTCCGCGGGGAGCCTGCTTCCCCCTCTCTCTCTGCCTGCCTCTCTGCCTGCTTGTGATCTCTCTCTCCTTCTCTCTCTCTGTGTCAAATAAATAAATAAATAAAATCTTTAATTTAAAAAAAATAGCTATTTTACTGCAGACGTATTACTCTGTCTGTTTTTTCATCTGCAGACTGGAGGTGATAATAAAAATAGTTCCTACCTCATAAGATTATCAAAGAGTTAAATGAGCTAATATAGAAAGTCCTTAGAATTGTGTTGGGTACAATATAAGTACTATCTGTGTAAGTGCAACAAATGTAACTAAGTCAACCGTATCCTATTACTATATCTTACAAGGACAGGAAGGAGATATCAACAGTAAGTTATAAGGACAAAAACACAAGTTTGATCCACAGCATTCCCTATAGCTAATCATTTCAGGTTCTTTATTTCATTTTGTTTCACTTTTACTGGCAAAAGAACACCCTTTTGTGAAACTGTCCCTTACTGCCCTACAGGATATGGTGGCACCAAGTAATTCATCATCTGTGGCCAAAACACCACTGTTCTCCTTACTGCAAAATTCTAGTAAATTCTGGTAATTGTCCTCCCCAAATTAAAGCCATATGCCTGTAAGGAGAAATTCTTTATTCAGCTCTTGTCAAGACACCTGGCTAACACAGAAGTGATCTGGTTGCCTACCTGCCCTCTGGATCTTACGTGACTCAGGTGTTTCAACCTCACTCATACTGTCAGGAATCCACCTTGGCCCAAATCCACAGTGTCTAGCAAAGACTAACTCTTGAGAAAAATTGGTGGAGAGGATTCTGAATAAACAGGATTCAGAAACTGTACTTACATTGTATAAAGTCATTGGTCAAGACTGGACAGAGAATTAAATATAAGCCTTTGAACAATGTCCCATTTATAATTCCACAGTTTCATTAACACTGTGGGCCAGGATATAAACAGAGCAATGAGAAGTCTGGCAAGGTGTATGCCCATTCTCTTATTACCACACCTTCAAATTATCAGCATCGTCCAGCCTTCACTCACCTTTCCATGCTGCCTGGCTTTCCTGATCCACGACTTCTACCTCTCTCTAGCCCCCTTGCCCCTCTTTTAGTACCTAAATTAAATCTCATCCTGAATCAATATAAATACCCACTATGATAAAATCCAGCTTCCTTACATTCACTGCAAAGCTTCATGCTGTCCACTCTCCCTCTCTCTCTCTGTTCTGTAGACATATTAAACCGTTTCAGGTGCCCAAATGTGCCTGTACCTCTCTTCCTACAGGTCTTCCTGTATGGTTTGCCCTCTCCCTAGGACAAATTTCTCTCCCACCCATGCCCCACCTATTCACTTGACTAATAGCGACTCATTCTTCAGAATTCAGCTAAGGCATCACCTCATTCAATGTCTTACCTAATCCAGTCCCTCCCAATGTACACATCAATCAGGACTTTTTCACACTATAAGTCTTATTTATTCACTTTAACTATTTAACTTTAACTATTAAATCCTTAAAGAACCATGTTTTTTTCATCCTTGTCACCCAACCCATAGCAGAGGTAGACCACTCAATACCTTTAGTGAGATGAAAATGTTGGTTCATGAGTATGTGTTTAAGAGCGTCACAGCTCCGTAGCTCAATGGAAAGAACACAAGCCTTGGAGTCAGGCAGATCTAGGCTTGAAGGACAGTGGGGTCACTTACTATGTATGATGTTGGGCAACAAATTCCATAAACGAATTTAAATCCAAGTTGTACATCTGTAAGTAGAAATGATAATCCTTATTCTACAGATATGCTGTAAGAATTAAATTAGATATTACATACAAAATATTTACCTAGTGTCTAATAAAAGGTAGCTTTTACTGAATGATGAGAATCAGAATTTATTCTTATATGGATCAGATCAAACCAATCATAGCTCATAGACAATGTGTTGTAAATATCTGAAAGAGACTCTGAGGTCTCTCTTAAGTATCTGAGATTGGCTGCACACACCTGAGAGAGACCCTGAGGATATTAGTTTCCCATAATCATGTTGCAAATAAAATGCATATCAGTTTTTCAATATTAATTTCAAATCAGTTGGTCCAGCTTCCAAGTGTTGCTATATGGGAGAAATTGCCAAATGTGCTAAAAGTAGTGTATTCAGTGTAACATATTATGAATTAAAATCTTTATTGAACATGGTACTAAATGCCATATATACTTTTTTAAAAACTTAATCCTTAAAATCAACTGATAAGGTACTCGCCATCACCCCTATTTGACAGTTGAGACAGGTTCAGCAAACGTCCAAGGTCACACACTGAGCGGGACAGAGCCTGTAAGATTTTAGAAGATTTTTTTTTAAGATTTACTTATTTATTTCAGAGAGAGAAAGTACAAGCAGGAGGGACAGAGAGAGAGAGAGAGAGAGAATATCAAGCAGACTCCATGTTGAGTGCAGAATCTGACACGGGGCTCTATCTCATGGCCCTGAGATCACAACGTGAGTGGAAACCAAGAATCACATGCTTAACTCACTGCGCCTAGTGCCCCTAGAAGATATTTTTGATAGCAGAATCACTTTATTGTCTATTATAGTGGGATAACTCACATCAAAGGCATGTGAATAAACTGAAGCTCTCCAGAGTTTCTCATCTGAAAGTTCCTCTACCCCAATTTGGTTCATTTTGTGATTTGAATAGTCTGAAGTGGTGGATCAGAGAGGTATTTGAGTTCAAATTTTCCACTGGATCTGGTATTACCATAGTCTGGGATCTGCTATGGAAGACAGCTCAAAACAAGGTTTCAGCTGCTGCTTTTCTGGACCTGCAGTCATAGACCAGAGACTCTGAAATGGCATGGCAGGTGTTGTAATTGAGGGCACTGGTTTCAGTGATAGCTACAGAACTTCTGGACTCCCACAATGGCAGCAATTGGGTCTCCTTTCCATTTTGTAGCTAACCCTGTTGTTTGAGCAAAAGGAAGTTGGTTATTCTCTGCCAACCAGCACCATTCCAAATTCATGATTCTTTAGTAGGAGAATGGCTTATTCTTAATCCATTAGTTCTGTAATTCATTAGTTTTTTTGCCATTAGTAATTCATTAGTTTATATAAAAATTTATTTACTTATTTAAAAATTAATGAATTAATTTAAAATTCATTTATTAAGCACTTGCTATGTAATGGCACAGTGAGAGTCATCACAATACAGTGCCAAGACTGTGGATTTTTCAAGTCAGGTAAACAAGGTTTTGCATCCTACTTTGTAATTTACTAGCTAATAGCCTGCTCTTATATAAATGGTTATTAGAGTATGAATTTTGGAGTCAGACAGACTTGGCTTAAAAATGCATCTCTGTCCACTTATTTGTTTGTTTGTTGGTCACACATCTGCCTTTATAGTGAGCAGCAGGTGGGACATTTCCAGCAATAGTAAAAAAAAAAAATTAATTTACAAAAGCAGGAATTCAGTGAAGCTGCCTGGTTGGAACAGCAGGAAGAGCTGCAGGAAGAGGACTCCAGAGCCCATGAAGAGCAAGGCCACCAAGGAGATGAGGAGCTCTTTGTGGCTATCTAAAATGTACTTGGTAGAGGTAACCTCATAAATGAAGAACCAGGCTGTAAAGAACATGTCAGTGGCCAACAGCACCATGGTCAGATGGGGGAAGACAGCCAGGTTCATGGGGTTGGTGTATCTGCTCATGACCTCGGGCTCCATTTTGGCAGGCACAGGGTAATCTACCACTCCTCTGCCTACTTATTTGATCTGTGATCTTGGACATGTGTCTCTGAACTTTAGCTTCACCATCCATAAAATGGAAAGAATAACAAGTAATGTATAGAATTCTCATGGAGAATTAAAATGAGATGTGCCTATAAGGCACTCTGTGCAGTACCTGACAGATAGTGGGTCTTCAACAGATTCACTTCTCTTTCCTCTCCCGCTCAGTTCTAGGCACTATAGAAATAGATATGTTTGAAATTTATAGCATCTATTAAAAAAGACAACAAAAGGAAAGGAAGCTAAAGTATCAAGCACCTATTTTGTGCCAGGCATTTCATGTGATATTACTGAACTTAGGTAAAACACATGCTTTCATTTATTTACTCATTCATTCATTCAAGAAATATTTCTTCAGCACCTGCTGTGTGCTAGGCACTTGCTTCAGCAACGGAGACACAGCAATGAATACAATGGATTAAGTCCTGCCTTGAATTTACATTCTAGAGATCTATTCCCTTTGCTGTACCTTGCTGCACAAATAAAAAGCTTGGAAAAATTAAAAAAAATCCAAATTAGATATTAGAAAGGCTTTATGGAGGAGGGTAACTGTAACCTAGACTCAAAGGACCATAGGGTTCTAAGATAAGAGGTGAGAGTGGGGTTGGGAGGAACAGCATAGTCAATAGCCCAAAGGTAAAAAAAAGGTGGGACCCATGAGGAAGCCTGAGTTTGATCTGGTCATTGGGTGTGGTGGGTGAAAGTGAGTAACAGGAAAGAAATTCTCTTGGAAATGTATATGGAAATCAGATGGTAGTGCATATGGAAAGGCTGACTGGTGAATCCAGACTTCATCTGTAGACCAAGGAAGTAATAAGATTGAAAATATGCTTCAGAAATATTAAATGGGCAACACTGTGTAAACTGGATTAAAGGGGAGAGACCAGAGACAGAGAGAGACTCAAGAGGTTGTTGATTAAACATCACGTATGTTTGGGTTTTTGCTGTTGCTGTTTTTATGGCCAATGACAAGCAGAACCTCAGGAAATTTAGGTAAATTCTTTTTGGTCAGAGTTTGCAAAGGTAAAAGTAGGTTTAAAAAAATAAAGAAAGTACCTGTTTCATCTGCTATCCTATAAATGAACCAGTTGATACATGATTTCAATGCTATCGTATAAAGAACCAGTTGATACATGAAAGAGAGTGTCTTCAGTAGAAGAACAACTAAATTAGACACCAGGGAGGATAAAACCCAAGACAACAGACCTTATGGTATAATTTTCAGACTAAGTTGATTCTTAGGCTTTAAATGTTTGTCAGCAAATTCTGACTCCTTAATGGCTTTTTGTCATTAAAGTCCTTATTGTAAAATAAAAAAAAAACGTTAAACACGTATATAAGAACACTTGCAAGGTGACAAATGCCCTCAGTCAATTTTTGCTCATCAAGGAAAGGAGGTTTTGGGTCCAGTTTGTGCTCCTTCTGGCTAGTAGTGCTATGGGTCTAGCTCCAGCCTTCAGCTGATGGAGAAAAACACATTCCCAGACCAGCAGGTGTCACACAGCATTCTGCCTTCAAAACATTACCAGCTTTTGTTACCTTCTCTTGGTTTCTGTAGAATCAACCCAAACACTTCCAGACTGAGGTCATTATCTTCTCCCATCCCTTCCCCTTCCACCTTCTTCTTTTTGCCTTCTTATTTGTTCAATAGAAATATATTTAGCACTATCTTGTAGCCGGTCCATACAGATCCCTGGGATCTCTGCTAAAGGCATCACTGACCAATAAAACCTTGGAGTCACCCCCAACTTCTCTGTCCCTGTTAGCTCTCATGTCTTCTCAGCAACCTAGGCCTTTGGAATTCACCTCCCCAAAAGTCCCCTAATTGATCTTTACTATGTTCCCTCTACCCCCACCCTGCCTCTCTCCAATCCAGGCTCTCTTTCATGGAAGGATCCAATGCAAGGTGTGGTCCATAAATCATACCTGGCAGCAGCAGTATCACCTGGCAGCTAGTCAGATATAGACTCTCATGACAGAATCTGCATTTTAACAGAACCCCCAGATGATTCATATGCACACGTAAGTTTGAGATCACCGGCTGAAAGCACAAATCAAACCCTATCACTCCCCAGCTGACATTCTAGTCCAGGAGCCAACAAATTACATCCCAAAGGCTTAATATGGCTCACCACCTGCTTTTGTATCCTCTGCAAAGTAACCATGTTTTTTACACTTCTAAATGATTGGGGGTGGGGGATCCAAAGAAGAATAATATTCCACAACACAAGAGAATTATATGAAGTTCAAATTTCAAAGTCTATAAATACAGCTGTATTGGGATGCACCATGACCAGGCACTGACATATTGTCTAGGGCTGCTTTTGCAATACAATGACGGAGTCAGTAGTTAAAATAGAGAATGTTATGGCTAGCAAATCCTAAAATACTTGCTATTTGGCCCTACATAAAAAGTTTGTTGACCTTTGTTCTAAGGAGAAAACATATATGGCAAAAAAGAAAAAAAAAAAAAAACAAACATGCTAGCTATGAGATATAAGGGAAAAAAGGAAGACCCAAACAAAATGCTATCTCTCCTGGGTACCCATAGCAAGTGCTTATGACCATCTATCATCTCACATGTCATTTTGTTGCTTTAGTCTTTGCTGATTGGGGAGGAGAGTCAGTTACCTTCATTCAGTTTTGTGGCTACTGATACCTCCCCTCAGAAGGACAGAGGGTGGTTTTTTAAACATAATGAGAGTAGGAGGATTATCCTGGGGATCCAGATATGAAGAAGGAATCATGAGGGATTTGAGGGTTAATAATTTCATATATAATAATTTCATGGACACTCTTTGCACTTGAGTCCTAATTTCTAAGGCAAAAAAAAAAAAAAAAGGCATTTTCAGGCTTTGGAGAACTAAATGAATCACCAAAGGGATACAGTACTTTGTTAGGGGCAATAATTCTTCTACTAAAAGGAATTTCTGAAAATTCCAAAATTCAGTGTCTTAAATATCAACAACACCCCACCTGCAGGCCTTCTCTTAGCCACATTCTCTGATTTTATGTCCATATGAGACGTTAAGAAGACCAGCTCATATTTCACTCATTTTCTGCATGCAGATCCTTTTAGGAATAACACTGTTGGAGCTATTTCTAGTGGCTTCCTCTTTGCTTAATTGATACATTCCTTTAGAGTCACTTTAAACCACTGAAGCAGGTGTGAGAAAATAGTCCGAATTCCAATTCCATCCCAGAATGAGAAAGAAGGGGAAGTCCATGGACCAAAAACCTCTCAGGTAAGTTGACATAGAGACACTGAACATCTTATGGACAGAAAGTGGTTGCCTTTCCATTCCTTTTCCCCCATCCCTACCTTTACTTTTTTGGGAAAAGTTAAAGGAATGACTTTGCATCTGCCCCAAAGCAAGTTATATTGCCAGCTGGCAGTGCAGTCGAGTACTATGGTATGTCCCTGGGCTACAGAAGGAAATAAGATATTGCTCCTGTCCTGGAGAAGTAGACTGCCTTGTGGAAAAGGCAGATGCAGAGGCAGATAACTATACCACTGATTTAAAGGCTACAGTTCACAGTGAGTAAAGGTACTATGTGAGCACAGAGGGATGCCGAACTCAGCTTCTGGGGTTAGAAAGGCAGCCCAGAGGAGATGTCTTGAGCTGAGGTCTAAAGAACAAATAGAAATCAACAGATAGCGGGCACTAACTAACAGATAGTTAGGACTAAAAGGGGTATTCAAAGCACAAAGATACCCAAGATAAAAGTAAATAGAAGAGGGCGTCTGGGTGAGTGGGTTAACCTCTGTCTTCAGCTCGAGTTATGATCCCAGGGTCCTGGGTTGGGCTCTCTGCTCAGCAGGGAGCCTGCTTCCCTTCCTCTCTCTCTGCCTGCCTCTCTGCCTACTTGTGATCTCCGTCTGTCAAATAAATAAATAAAATCTTTTAAAAAAGTAAATAGAAGGCAAGTGGGGTACAGTGAGAGAGGAGAAGAGAAAAGCCAGCAGAGTCAGATAAAGAGTGGTGTGTTTGCTAAACCAGAGAGTCTGGACTCCATGCTGAGGACAATGGGGGTGTACTGTAGAATTATTGGGGGGCTGACATAATCAGAGTTGTATTTAGAGGGGTGCCTGGGTAGCTCAGTTGGTTAAGCGACTGCCTTCAGCTCAGGTTATGATCCTGGAGTCCCACGTTGGGCTCCCTGCTCAGCAGGGAGTCTGCTTCTCCTTCTGACCCTCCTCCCTCTCATGCTCTCTCTCATTCTCTCTCAAATAAATAAATAAAATCTTTTAAAAAAAAATGTTGTGTTTAGAAACCAAATCGGCTGCTGTGTAGAAAGAGCACTGAAGAAGGTCAAGATTGGAGGTAAGGAGAATAATTAAGATAAATGTTGCAGGGAAGAAATGCTAGTGACTTAAACCACCATCAAGACAATGGTGGAGAGGGATGCCTGGGTGGCTCAGTTGGTTAAGCAGCTGCCTTCAGCTCAGGTCATGATCCCAGTGTCCTGGGATGGAGTCCCACATCGGGCTCCTTGCTCAGCAGGGAGCCTGCTTCTCCCTCTGCCTCTGCCTGCCACTCTGTCTGCCTGTGCTCGCTCGCTCTCTCTCCCTCTCTCTCTCTCTGACAAATAGATAAGTGAAATCTTTAAAAAAAAAAAAAAAAAAGACAATGGTGGGGGTAAAGAACAAGACCAAAGCCACAGTATGTGGCCATCAGCTTCTGCCCTGTGTAAAGCATGTTCCCAAGGTCGAGTGGTTGCTGACCAGACTGGTCTGCTAACCAAGTACTGTGGCCCCACAGGAGAAAGAAAGGGGCCCTTTTTCATTCAACAGCCAGATAAGGTACGATGTTATTATTCTTACAATGTCACCGGATGTATGGGCGGTGTTAAAGGCCCTCTCGAAAATGAACATATCCCAGAGATTTTTAAGAAGAAAGCAGCTGATCAGAAAAATAGGAGTTAGAGGGAGAGAATTCAAAGAGGACACTGAAGTGTTTGGCCCTTGCATCTTGTCATTCACCACGGCAAGAAGCTCTTCCTCACCCCCGCCTCCACTTTGCCTGTTCAACACAATTCCTTTTCTTGCTATCATGAATCTCTTCGATAAATTCAAATAAGTTCATTCAAACAAAAAAAGAAATAAATTTTACTTGTATCTAACATTTTTTACTTATTTTATTCTTTGTCTTTTCCTGGTTTTATTTACACACATCTGAGACAACATGGTATAGTGAGAAGAAAGTCGGCTTTGTTGTCAGACAAACTATGAATCTCAGCTTGGCCGACAGGTATAGGACCCTTCACTCTTCTGAGCTTTAGTTAATTCATTTGAAAAACGGAGATGAGGGGCGCCTGGGTGGCTCAGCGGGTTAAAGCCTCTGCTTTCGGCTCAGGTTCTGGTCCCAGGGTCCTGGGATCGAGCCCCACATCGGGCTCTCTGCTCGCAGAGAGCCTGCTTCCTCCTCTCTCTCCCTGCCTGCCTCTCTTGTCTACTTGTAATCTCTGTCTGTCAAATAAATAAATAAAATCTTTAAAAAAAAGAAAAATGGAGATGATAACCCTTACCGTAGGATGGCTATAAAAGGCAATGTACATAAACCATCTCACCTTAGTTCTAGAACATATAGTAGTGGAAATGTAATACCTTTAGCTACTATTGTTATTATTTACTGATCAAATATTCTATAGTGTATTTCTCTATTCCCATTTTCTGTTTTGATCTCAACTTTTATAGTCCTGTCCTTTTTTCTGTCAATATTATAACAGCAGTTAACATAGCTTCTAGAACTGCTTGCCTCTTTGCAAAACCCTCCCACTTAAAGAACTTTTCAAATGTACATGTTCACCTCATAAAACTCCATTGATAATTCTAAAACCATATCCAAAATACAACTCCTTAAAAATAATAGATTTACAATTATGAGTACTGACAGTACATGTGCTTATCTGGGAAGTTTTCCTGAAATTTATTAGAAAATAGAAGAAGAAGAATCCAGACCTTGTTAGGACATGTAGCTTACATGATTTTTCATAAACAGTAATTCTACCTTACATAATTTGGTTTAGAGAGCTTTAAATGTATACTGTGTGGTCAGCACTGCACGCATAATTTAGGGACATCATAAAGAAAAGAAAGCATGGTTCCTCCTCTTGGGAAATGGGGCTTCATTTTCTATTTTCAGATGGGGATTTTAAGAAGTTGATTCTATTTCAATAAAACTGTATTTACTGAAATATCTAGGTAGGAAGCAAGATTTAGCCAGGAATTTTTAGTTAATCTTCAGTGGCCTATGCATAAAAAGATGTTACTGGAAACACTTTCAGATTTTTTTAATCCTTAAATAATGTGGTCCATTTTCATTTTGAGAAAAAAAAGGAATTCCACAGAAAGAAAGGCTTGCATGACTGGCTGAGTCATCCTGTGTAGATTTTTTCCAGTAAGCTACATTATTCTGGATGCTGTTCAAGAGGGAAAATGTCAAACGCACTGGGGTTCAGTCTGGCATGTGGGTGGGTTTACTCAAGCACAGAAATCAAATATAGGCATTGGAGCCAATACTTTGGAAAACAACAGAATGGCTTACAAATCAGAGTTGGAATTTCCAGAAGTTTTTTTCAGCTTAATCCTACAAATATAATATAAGTAAACAACACACAGTGAACATTTTAATGACATTTATTGTGTTTCTTTCTTAGAACCTTAAAATAGAAAAAATTAGACATTAGACATTATAACATTTAGCCTTCTTTCCATACAACAAATTATATGACACATATCTCTGACAGATTCTCATACTTCTGCTTAAAAACTTCTGATGATTTATTCCTTTGTAACATAGCCCCCTTCCTTTGACAGATGGAATGCAGAGGAAAAGACCTGGATGGATATAAGCCAAGGTAATAATAGTGGTTACCTATGGATGAGTGAAATCATGAGTTTTTGTTCTTCTTTTGCTTCTCTACATTTTCTAACTTTTCTATAATGATTTTGCATTTTTTTATAATGTGAAAAAAATAAGTACTTGAGAGCCATGAAGAATTCAAATACTAACATTAAGATTGTTCCAACTTCCCACTATAAAATTCAAGGCATATTAATTGGTTGAAAATTAGGCACCAAAATTACCAATGTTCCAAAAGTCTGTAACTAGGAAATACCAATTTCAGCCACATCATTATGTCAACCAAGGTGCTGTTGTTCAAATCATGTTCAGCTAAATTTTTATTGGTCATATTTTTTTTATAAGATTTATTTGCCAGAGAGAGAGAGAGAGCATGCACCCAGGGGGAGAGGGAGAGAGAATCTTAAGCAGACCCCATGCTGAGTGAGAAGCCCAGTGCAGGGCTTGATACCAAGACCCCAAGATCATGACCTGAGTCGAAATCAAGAATCAGACGCTTAATCGACCACGCCACCCAGGTACCCCTAAGTGATTTTTTTTAAATATCAAGTTTCACATTTATTGCTGTTAAGTTTGATTGTATCATCTTAGTTTGTTCCTTCTTATGGGGTGTTGAGTGGAGCATTTAACATGCTGTAAGGGACAAATTTTTCCTGGATAAGAAAACATGTTCTGAAGAATTATTTGTCCTCATAACTGCTTCCTCTTCCCTGCCTCAGAGGTCCTTGGCCTTCTCTCCCTGTTCCCAATAAATTATTAGCCAACTCCTGGTAAATCATATGTTTTAAAATAAATCATAAGTACTAAACACCTACTATGTACCTTTGTTTCCACATAGGTTACCCCACCTATTCTTCAAAATAACCCATTTGGTATAGGTATCATTACTTCCATTTTTATAGTGGAGAAACAGAGGCTCTGAAATTAAAGCAATCTTTTTTTTTTTTTTTTTAAGAGTCAAACAGTTACTCATTGACAAGGATCAGATTTGAACCTACATGGGACTGGGTTTAATGTCAATGTTGCCTCCAGGTATTTTTGGCCTTGGCTGCCTGCCCTTACTCTTGCCTCTCTGATCTCAGATAGACTCTGTCACCTTTCCTCTGATCTCCAACACTGACCTTGACACCATTCAGGTTTTTTTCCTTTGCATGATCCCTGATCATGTTCAATGCAGTGCTTCCTACCTGTCTGCAGTCTGGGTATCCAATGTCTAAGCATTACCTTCAAGATCTGTAAGAGTTCGTATTTGTTCATTTACATTTTCTTCTATTTAGAAAACTTGTGAAATATCAATAGAGAAATTTTCCAGACTGACATATTTCCACACAGATAATTTGGGTATATATTAAACAAACTGCAATTCATCTTCTTATTGATGAGCCTATTTCAAATACCTTGCTGAAACCAGGCTTAGAACATTCTCTTGTTCTATCATTTTAGTAACTTCCAATTAGTAAACAGAAAATTGAAATCATACTGGACTATACCAGCTCAGGTACCTGAATAGTTCAAAAACAGAACGGGGCTGCTGCAGACACTCAAGTAATGTCATCAAAACCTGATCTCTCCATTTCTTGCTTCAGTGCTCCTCTATCTCAGCTTCAATCTTGGGCTTTATATGGTACAAGATAACTGCCAGCCGCTCCCACCTTAAATCCTCCCACCTCCAGTACATACAAATCACTTCCACTGTTTTAGAAATTACAGGAGGCATATACATGAGTAAAAAGGAGCCCTTGATCACAAAAAGGCAGCACAGCCTAATAGAAAAAGCATATGTTTTGGTGTAAAATAGATCTGGATTTGAACTTGCACTTATCCTTGAGTGAGTTATTCAAACTTGGTTTCCTTAATCATAAAACGGAGATACTATACAGTTCATACAGTTGATGTGAAGTTGAAGTCCTAACATTTAAATAAAATAGTGTAATGCCTACCATAATGCCAGGAATATCAAAGGTATATGACATATGAACAAAGGCTTGCACACAATGTTAAGGATATGAGTAGGGACACAGGCTACATAATATTGAGACATCTTTAGTATACAGGGGGCCCCTCGCCCGCCCCCTGTGCCCCCCGTGCCCCCTGCAGAAAAAAAAATGTCTACCATAATGTCTACCATATGTCTACCATAATGTCTACCATAATGCCAGGAATATCAAAGGTATATGACATATGAACAAAGGCTTGCACACAATGTTAAGAATATGAGTAGGGACACAGGCTACATAATATTGAGACATCTTTAGTATACTAGTTAGAGAGTTAGAAGTCTCTAACTCTCTAATCCCAATTGGGGTGATGGGTTGCAAAAGTTTTTATGAATGAGGTGTATTTGAAGTGGATCTTTTTTTTTTTTTAATTTTATTTATGTATTCAACAGAGAGAGAGAGATCACAGGCAGGTTCCCCACTGAGCAGGGAGCCCAGTGTGGGACTTGATCCCAGGACCCTGGGATCATGACCTGAGCTGAAGGCACACACTTAACTGACTAAGCCAGCCAGGAGCCCCTTGAAGTGGATCTTAAAAGGATGTATGAAATTATGATAAGTAGCTCTAAGAGAGAAGAGCCAAGGGCATATTCAGGATATGATTGAAGCAGAGGTTGTCAGTAATGGAAGTGACTATGGGTGCACTTGGAAAGGCAGACTGAAGCCTATTCTTGTGGGTTGTAGATATGAGTAAGGAGTTTGTGTTTAATTCATTAAATGAACCCCACCCTCCTAGAGTGACATGACAAGCGTTGAGCTGTAGGAAGGAAGACTAACAGTGGTATACCCAATGGATAGCAAATCAGGAGACAGAAGGCAGAGGCAAATTAGGAAACTATTTACAATCATTTATAACAGTCTGACCCCAGAAAGTCTCCCCCAGCCCTGCCCCCACCCCACCCCCATCAAGAGGGGTGACTCACATGTCACTTTCCCCCACTGGGTGTGGCAGCCACTCTGTAGGCCCTGCAGTCACCTGCTGGTGTGGCCACCAGCACACTGCCACCCTCATGTGCCACAATTATGGTCCCCAGAGGACTGGGAAGAACACACCTTTTGCCTTTGCATCACTCCACTCTAAATGATCCCCAAAGCAGGGCTACCTGATACCATCAGGTGCCCTGATGTTTTAGAGGAACTACAAATTCAGTTATTATTACAGCTCCTGGTGGGATCCTCACTTGACCCACTGGACCCACAAATCCTGAGTCTAGATTCATGTTCTCAGAAGAGTTCTCAACCTGGAGCTATGTCTGGAGCATCCTGACTAACTTGCAAGACACATATGTTTGTATCATAATTAGTCCTTTTGAGTGAATGGCTGAGTATCATCTTAATTCAACAATTCAATGTTTAAATCATAACATCATCTAGGGGCCCTGCTCCATGAGATCCATTAAAAATTTATCAATTCATCTGTTCCATGGTCAATACTTTACATTTTAGTATGAGAAATAATTAAAATTTAGAAAAAAATCACCTTTCCTTGAGCCATGAGAGTTCACAGCAGAGTGCCTAGACCTATTAAATATTTTTCAGTGAATAAAAGAACAAATGAACTATATCAAATGAAAGCCATGAAAATAGAGCAAATGTTAAATTATTTCCTTTCTTCAACATTATCCACAGCTAAGGTAGAATAGTAATCTCACACTTCAGAACTTTGAATTCTAATGCAGGCTACATATGCAGTGAAAATAGAAATTCTATAAAACTGGAATTGATATAGTTCAATCTGGTGCAGGGAAAACCCCAAGGAACCACGTGTCAAAAAAAAACAAAAACTGGCCCTCTGTAAGCTTGACTGTTAGGATAAAATTTTTTTTAAAAGATTTATTTAGGGGTACTAGGTGGCTCAGTCAATTAAGCATCTGCCTTCAGCTCAGGTCATGATCCCAGGGTCCTGGGATCGAGTCCCACATCGGGCTCCCTACTCAGTGGCGAGTCTGTTTCTCTCTGTGCCTCCCTTCATTCTCTTTTTTAAAAGATTTATTTATATGCAACTAATAAATCATTGAACACTACATCAAAAACTAGTGATGTACTATATGTTGGCTAATTGAGCACAATAATAAAAAATAAATTTAAAAAAAGATTTATTTATTTGTGACACAGAGAGAGACAGCAAGCACCAGCAAGGGGAGGAGCAGAGGGAGGGAAAGAATCCATAATTAGACTCCATGCTGAGCAAGGCATCAGAGTCAGGACTTAATCCCAGGACCCTGAGATCATGACCTGAGCTGAAACCAAGACCTGGTCGCTTAGCCAACTGAGGCACCCAGGCACCCCAAGATAAAATTTTAAAAGTAGAAAAAAAATGAGGGTTAATCCTAAAAATCTTTTTACCAAGTGCCTTTTGCATCTGGGACTGAGTTGTAGGTTGTAAAATAAGTAGCTAAGTAAATCAGTAAATCATTATTCTGAGATGTGCATAACACTTTGCTCTTAAGTAAAGTTTTATTTCTTATACATTATATCATTTCATCCTGTTAAGCAGAGCACAGAATAGAAAACAGAGGAAAGGGAAAAGGTTATACATATAATCAAAGTTTCCTAATAAAACTTATAGGTATGGAGCTAAATCGATGCTGTGAATTTCAACCAATGTGTATCTAAGTGAAATTTGTATGCTTTAAACATCATGAATACCTAGAGCTTATGGTTTGCAGACACTGAATTTTGCAGATGTGTAATCAAGGGAATCACCTTAACACCTTTACTTTATGTAAAGTAACCTTCTGAAATAAATCACACAAATTCTCTGTGAGAATAAAAAACAGGGAGAACATCAACCCACCAATTTGGGACAGAGGGAACTCCCTTCCTTTTATATCTATGAAGGAGGCCATCTTTATGTACAATCTGTTAGCCCCATTTAATTCCTCTAGTTTGCTTGCCCTGGCTCAGAATCATGAGCAAAAATAATAAATACGCTAATGTTGCACCTGAGAGCGTTTATCTCTCTCAGTGGGGGAGAGCCAATGTCAAATTATAAACCACATCATACTTGAAATAGGTAGGTAGCTTTTAAAAGTCATAACCTAGACAGAGCACTCTGTTTACACTTCCTTATGTGAGTGAAGTACCAAAGCAAACTGGAAGTCTATCCTGAGCTTGGAATTTTTACACACACAGACACACACACACACACACATCCTGCCTCACACCTAACCCCTCACTCTATTCCCCTACTCTCCCTTTTTTAAAAATATTTTATTTATTTATTTGACAGACAAAGATCACAGGTAGGCTGAGAGGCAGGCAGAGAGAGAGGGAGGAAACAGGCTCCCTGCTGAGCAGAGAGCCCGATTCAGGGCTCGATCCCAGGACCCTGGGATCCTGACCTGAGCCCAAGGCAGAGGCTTTACCCCACTGAGCCACGCAGGTGCCCCCCTTCCTCTCCCTTTAACAACATGTCCATTAAGTGCCCCCTCCCCACCAGGTGCATTTGTTTTGTGGGAACTGAAGACCAAGGGAAAGTAAACAGATGTGTACATGTATTTTCCATTACTTTATTCAACAAATACTTGGAAAGTGTTTACTATGGTCCAGGTACAGTATGATTAGTAGGTACTATATGGCCAGTTGCTTTATGGGTTTCCCATATCCTTCAATAACCCAGAAGTAAGACAAATTGGTAAAACAACACTGGAGAGACACCACTTTTCCCATTTTACAGATGATGAAATGAAGACTCAGAGATCTCAAACAGATTTCTCAAGGTCAAAGCTTTTTAAGTTGTAGAAGTGGGTTTTGAATCAGGTCTATTTTATTCCAAAGTCTACACTTCTCTGACTCTTCAATTATCTTTCTACTTATCACTGAGGTGAACCAGCATCAATTCTGATGCTTAAAAAAAATCCTGTCCAATGGGCACAAAATTCAAATAAATAATCCAATCTAGAAAAAGAAATCAGCAAGAAAAGAACAACATTCCCACTCACTCAATTAAACAATCCATTTTGTTGTTGTTGTTGTTGGAGGTCTTCCCCCCCAATTTTATGGAGATATAATTGACATGCATCGCTATATAAGTTTATAGCACATAATGTTTAACTTACATATATTGTGAACTGATTACCACAATAAGTTTAGTTAACACCCATCATCTCATACAGATACAATAAAAAGAATTTTTTTCCTTGTTATGAGAACACTTAAGATCCGCTATCTTACAGCTTTCCTATCTATCACACATCAGTGTTAACTATAGTCATTATGTCATACATTATAGCCTTAGGACTTATCTTATAGCTGGAAGTTTGTACTTTTTGGCCCTCCTCCAATTCCCCTTCCCTCCACCCCACAAGCTCTGATAACCATAAATCTTATCTCCTTTTCTATGAGTTTGGTTTTTCATTTGTGTTTTTAGGTTCCACATTTAAGTAAGATCAGACAGTACTTGCCCTTCTTTGTCTGGCTTATTTCACTTACCATGATGCCCTCAAGGTTCACCCATGTTGTTGCAAATGGTGGGATTTCCTCATTTTTTTAAAAGATGTTATTTATTTATTTGACAGAGAGAGAGAGATCACAAGTAGGCAGAGAGGCAGGCAGAGTGGGGGAAGCAGGCTCCTCGCTGAGCAGAGAGCCCGATGTGGGGCTCGATCCCAGGACCCTGAGATCATGACCTGGGCCGAAGGCAGAGGCTTAACCCACTGAGCCAATCAGGCGCCCCAGGATTTTCTCATTTTTAATGGCTGAATTATATTCCAAACAATTGATCTTAATAGAACCTGTGACTCTTGTTCCATTCATGGAGAAGCAATGAATAGGTAAATGGTTACTTCTCTGAGCTGCAGTCATTTGCTATTTGCTATTTATTACCCAAACTCATTTTTGAATTGCAAATCCTACTGAAATGAAAATTATCTGTTGATCAGAACAATAAGACATCAA
The DNA here is from genome assembly GCA_004024625.1 of Mellivora capensis. Taxonomy (NCBI): domain Eukaryota; kingdom Metazoa; phylum Chordata; class Mammalia; order Carnivora; family Mustelidae; genus Mellivora; species Mellivora capensis. The sequence goes on along the minus strand of PISX010004186.1, from coordinate 55,353 downwards.
TTTACACACATTTTAAAAAATTACTTTACTGAGTTAGAAATCAGAGCTAATAAGCCAAGCCATCAGTGTTTCTTGTCCAGCCTTGGCAGCTTTCTCCTTGGCCCTACCCACAGTATTATTATTATACTTTGTCTCCTGTGTACGCAATAAGGAACCAAATTCTGGGTAACTCTCCAGACCAGGATATAACTTACTGACTTTGAATACATGCAAGTGAGAAATGAACAAATTAGACATGGGAAAGTACAATCTTATTTTCTTAGCAACTATAATGCTCATTTGGGAAATAACTGAAACATGCCAATAACTGAAACCATTCTGGAATTAAGAAATAAAATTCTTCTTCACTGAAGACAGTAGCAAGCAATCCTTCATCCTACACAGAATTAATCCCATTTTGGGGACTACCTAAGGGAAGAACATCAAAATATTTCAGGAAGTCGCCTCCCCCCAAAAAACACTGCAAATCAGAAAAAAAAATGATCTAAGTGAACAAGAGCAAAAAGTGGCTTTGTAGAACTTAACAGGAAGACAGAGGAGAAATCTGGTAAGCCTTGCCTATTATTTGAGAAGGATTTTTTTTTTTTTATATACAGAGAGAGGGGAATGGTGCATTTGTGGTCTAAAGATTAAGAGTAAGTATCTGTAAATGGGTATTTATTAAAATTAGATGCAGCTGTAGATGACATAAATGACAAAGTAACATCAAGAGAAGAGCATTTCTCATGTAAATAGAGTTTGGGGGAAGATAGGCCATGGCTAGCAAGCAGCTTTACCATCTGTAATGCATGGCCTCCACTTCATTGTTCAAAATGGCTGCTTAACTTCCAGACATCATGTCTGCAGTCCACCAGCAGAAAAAAAACGCATGTCCCTTCCCTTTAAAAAAAGACCCTGAAAACTGCACATAATACTTCTGTTAACATTCCACTGGCCAGTCACATGGTCACAGCAGGCCAAAAGGGGAGCTGGGAAATGAAATCTTAATGCCAGACAGCCAAATGTCCAGCAAAAAACTGTGGGTTCAGTTACCAAAGAAGAGAATACAGATATTAGGGGGCAACTAGAAACTTTAATGCAGAACCACATAGGGAATAGACTTACAATTAAAGAAGATGCTAATTAAGACCTTACATAATAAGGTCTACTGAAGCCTGAAGCAGTTTATCTAGGGACACTGTCTCCCTCTTTGAATACTCTCAGGCAAAGACAAAATTAAAATATCTTCTTCCCTTTGTAGGAGGAAGAGGATATAGGTTTAGAGATTTTAAAAGCCCCAACTGGCCTCCATGCCCCTAAGGTAATTGTTTTCTTGCAATTATACCCCCCATTATTCTTCTGTTTACTACCATCCAGTGTCTCCCTACTGCCTACAGAATAAAGATCAAGCTCCCTGGAATGATGTTCTATGCCCTTCCTACATGATTTGGTCTCCACTTCACCTACTTCTTCACAAATTTTATTCAAACAACATCAAACTACTTCTGTATTCCTAAGTATATCATGCTGAACAGCAAATTTCTGTTCCTTATTCATTCACTCAAAAAATACATACTGATTGTCTGACAAACCTCCACCCTTGGTGGTAAGCAGTAGGGATAGAGTGATATCTAGTATGCAAATAATATTAGCAGCAAATATTTATTGAGTGCTTAGGATATATCGAGTGCTATGCTAACTACATATATTATCTTATAATTGCTTATGATAATCCTATGATATTGTACCTATCTATCTCCATTTTATAGATGAGTAAACTAAGGAACAGAAAGGTAAGTAAATTTGCTGGAGACCGTAGATCTTGTAAGTTGAAGAGCAGGATTTGTCTGATTTCAGAGCTGTTCAAGTTTATAACCATAAACTACTTTGCACTGTCGGTTCCTCTGCCTGAAATGTTCACCCACCCTTGCTCCACACACCCTCCCCCTCTGGCCCCACCACTATTTCCCCAGTAGGCTCCCATTGGCCATGTAAAACAAAACCTAATCTTCACCTTTTCTAAGAAGCCCTCTTTTAACTCCCTTGGACAGTAAATCACTCCCCAACACCACACCTGGACATGCTTGCTTTTTTACCTTTCATCTACAAATCTAGCTTTGTCTCATCCCTGCTAAGCAAAAAAGCCACACAAATCTATGTTGGGAAAGGATTACTCAGTAAGTAGTTATCTATTTGGAGGAAAAATCAATCTAGATGTCAGATCAGACCATAAACCAAATAAATACATGTGGATTAGAGTATTAAATTTGTTGTTGTTGTTGTTGTTGTTTTCAAAAAAAGAAATCAAAGCAGGAAAGAGGTAAATTAAGAGCAAATATTTATCAACACCCTGTAGCTGTAGGAGCTTCTAGGTTTCAAAGAATGAAAGAATTCATAAAGGAAAAGATCAATGGATTTTACTGTGCAAACCTGTCTAAAATGTCTGTATGTTGAAATATAACCAAAATTATAAGGAATTTTTAAAAAAATATTTGCCTCAAATATGATAGAAAAAACTTGCTTTCATTTTTTAAGTTGCTATACTAAATGGAAACAATAACACTATAATACACTACAGCTCCACACGGCAACATGAATCAATCTTACACATGATGTTGAAGAAGTAGGTGGTCCCAAGAGTTCAGAGTAGGATTGTAGCCATATAAAGTTCAAAAATAGATGCAACTAAACTCAATTGTTTATAAATACCTAGAAGGGTAATAATAACATTAAGAAAAGCAAGGGAATGATTAGTCAGAATAAGGATTGTGTTTACTAGGGCCTGGGTAGAGTGCTGGGGGTGTAAGTAGGACACAACAGAGAAGAAGGTGGTGTCCAAGGAGGGGCACATGCATCTTTGGGGTAGAGAAAACGTTTTACATGCTATTTCTTAACTCAGGCTGTGGTTACATAGGAGTTTATTATATAATTATTCTCTAAACCGTCTGTATGTTTTATACCCTCTTCTGTATGTACAACATGTATTTCTCAATAAGAAAGAGAAAAAGACCTAAAAAAATGAATGAGCAAGCAACGTGTATAGAAACCACAAAAAGAGGACATGCAAATGACTAATCATCTTATGGGAAAATATCCAGTTTACTGGGAATCAAAAACATGCAATTTTTCCAATGATACCTTGCCATTTTCTGCCTAATTTTTGTTTTTGTCCCTTTTTTTTAATGCGAGTACTCAATGCTGATGGTAACATAGTGAAAAGGGTACCCTGAAACACTGCTACAAAAAGTGGAAACAATTTGGCAAGGGTTAAACTGCTATTTAACTTTTAACCCACAGATTCCACCTTGAAGGTCTCTATGAGACCTTCCTAACTGGAGAGAAAAAGCAATAAACAGAAGAGAATGATAGCTAAAAACTTTTAAATCCTAATCATCTAAAGTCTAATAACGGTAAAAATAAGTAACTCTACACTTAAGTGATAAAATATCACATAAAAATTAAAATAATGTTTATCAAGAATTATGGTAATGTAGAATATGTTAAATTCTATTAAAAGAAATAAGCTGGACACTTAAGTGTATATATAGTTTGGCACATCCGTATAAAAGTATATAACTCTTTTACCTAGAGGTGAAAAAGACTGGAAGGAAACATACCAAAGTGTTAACTGTGGTTTTCTTTAGAAGGTAAAAGCTATGGTAAATTTTCTTTTTCTTTATTTCTTTTTTTAAATTTCCCTTTGGGGCACCTGGGTGGCTCAGACAGTTAAGCGTCTGCCTTCAGTTTAGGTCATGATCTCCACGTCCTGGGATTGAGCCCTGCATCTGGCTCCCTGCTCAGTAGGAAGTCTGCCTCTCTCTCTCTCTCACTCTCTCTTTCTCTTTCTCTCCTTCTGCCCCTCCCAGTAGCTCATTCTCTCTCTCTCAAACAAATAAATAAAATCTTAAAAAAAATAAAGTTCCCTAAATGCTCTAAATTTTTTTTATAATGAGAATACATCATATATAACTTTCTCCCTTCTTTCCTCTTTTCATTTATAACCTTTCCTTCTCTCCTCCTCTCCTTTCTTCCTTCTCCCCCGATTTTCCCAGTCCTTTCATTTAAGGTGCCAATCCTGACCCAACAGAAGTAGACTAAATAACACATCAGTCAGAATTCTGACTTTGCAATATTCAGTCTGAATTAACCTTTTTTATTCACCTTAGCCCTATTTTGATCTACAATGGCATTTTAGCCCCTGATCCATAGTTTTATTTCTAAAACTCACTGTTCAGGTTTGCTGTTCTAACTTACAGTTGAGCTGGGCTGACCATCAATGTCCTGATGTCTCTGCTGTGGCCCCTGCATCAGCTCTCCAAAAGGGTCCCAAAGGAAAGCTCTGGTGTGCATTGCAACCTTCCTGGGGCTTAGTGATACAAAGATACTAAGTTTCAGTTCTGTGATGGATATCAATTACAGCATTCTGTTTCCTCTAGAAGGGATAGCTATACAGAGCTACACCTAGACCAGAATTACCTCAATATAGGGTAATGGTTAAATCATTGCTCTCAGAGTCAAAGAGACTTGAGTTTGTGTCCTAGTCCTGCCACTTAATTGTTATGTGACCTTGAACAACTTACTTATTCTCTCTATGCCATGTCTAGTCTGCAAAGTATGCATAATAATAATACCTACTGTAAAGCTTATAAAAATTAAATGGAATGAGAGTGGTCAAAGATACAATGTCTTTGGAATGGAATGTGGAGCATGGTGATTCTGGCTAACAATACCATATCCTATATTTGGAAGTTGCTAAAAATTCTCCTTACAAGAAAAAAAAAAGTATAACTATGTGCGGTGATAGATGTTAACCTACTGTGCTAATCATTTTGCCATAAATACATACATTAAACCATCATGTTGTACATCTAAAACTAATACAATGTTATATGTCAACAGTATCTCAACAACAACAAAAGTAAAACAAGAAAAAATTAACAGATGGGCCACGTAAAACATTTTGTGCCTAGCATATACAAAAAATAAATAAATAAATAAATAAATAAAAATAGAAGTGTCTTACCAGTGTTCTGTTATGACCATAGGTGCAGCCTCATCTACCACCACTTTTCACTTCAAATTTTATATTCTAATAGAAGGTAAAACACTTATTCAGGACTTTTTACACTTAATTTTATTACAGTCCTTTGTCTTCCGTCTCCTGGCAAACCAACCATTCTGCCTAAGAATACTCTGCAAGAAATACTGCTCTTCATTCTTCTTTGTAATCGATCCTTTTCAGCAAGTTATGAATCCAAAAGAGTCCTAAAAGAAGTGGAGGAATATGCACTGAGCAATGTTCCTGGAGAACTGCAAAGAGGAGAAATCGCAGTGTGTGAGAGCTACCTTGAGAAATCGAATCTGAAATAATTGAGAACTCCTCAAGCATAGGGAGCAAAGAAACAGAACATGAGAACCTTCAAAGCTGCATATGAGGTACTTACACCAAACCTGAGGATGAACCATGAAAAATCAGACTAGTGCCAAGGTTTGACTATAGAGTTCCGAGATTGATGGCTTTGTTTTAGCTCACTGGCTGACTCTAAGAAAACCATCAGTCAGTTCTTTGTTTTGCATTTTGAGAATGTGGCAACTGATGGACTCATTCACTTGGTTGTTTGGCCATCTTACGAATAAGCAGTATATGCCTCCCCTTGATGATCCCAGAGCAAGTGGCTAAATTACATAGTTAAAACTTACACTTTCAATTTCTTAGCTGGAAATGCCTCCTCTTTGTGCTGTAGGAAGACTTTGCCCCTTTTAGTTTCCTTCTGCAGGAAGTCTAGACCAGCTGATGGGGAGAAACCTGTTTCTTTATAAGACAAAATGCTCCCTACAAATTGAAAAGCTTTTATATCCCGGGACACATTACTCAAAACACCTTCAAATACAGCCTCTTATAGTGGTGTCTAGGAAAACACAGAACAATAGCTATGTCTTATGAATAAAATCAATAGTTCCCTCACAAACTAGAGGACGTGACATGCAACACAAAAAGCAATTACATTTTGGATCAGGCCGAGCAGTAACAGTATCAGCCTAACAACATTATCAGCATTTACCTTGTTAAATGTACATTCAAGGACACAGACTTGTTCATTTCTCTTGATATCTTACCTGATTTTCTGTAAGCAAATGGATATGTTTTTTTGTTCTACCTTTCTGGCCCAGAAAAGGCCAGAAATATACAGAGGCCTAGAAAAAGGCAGATGTTTTTCCTTATAAATACATTTAACTTGAACATATTGCACAGAAAAGCCACAGAGACTCTGGCTGACATATCCCATGCTTAACTATGTGTTTCACATTTATAGGTCATTTAGTCCTCGTTCGCATTATAATTTTGCTGTGTTTCATAAATGCAAAATGAGGTTTAGTGCTTTTTGATATATGATTTCAGTTTATTACATTTCCATAAATCTGTCCAATATTTACTAAGATTTTATAACTTTATTAAATGATTTTCTTCTACTACCAAAGAGATGCCATCACCATAGTAACAATGTTTTTTCCTATATCCCATTTTCAGCTTTCGTTGGTTTCATCAAAGTGGCACATTTTCCACTAAACTTTGTAGGACATAAAGTCGTTAAGGTGACAGTTGAGCACTATTATGGCTGTAGAAGGAACATTGACAGAAACTTCACCCCTGGGCCATTTGAAACAATTATTAGGAAAAGCTTCACGATATACCAAATGGTTTAGAATTTTCAAATTTGCTTCTTTAAGAAGGTGACAAAGAAAGAACATTTTGAAAATTCAGCTTGCCTCTGGACATCTCTCTGAGCTGTAGCACCCAGATGAGCAAGGTAATGCCTCCTTTTCAGTCTCTCAGAAGCAGCACTGGGGACCCCAGATCCTGATCTTCCCCCAGGGGGCTCAGTGTTGGGAAAGATTTGCGCTGAGGTCAACACAAACCTTTAATCCCTGTGTTGGTTTCCATTCCCCTCTCAGGACTTAACCACAATCTATAACTACAGAATTTTTTACTTTATCTGTGTATTTGTTGATCTCCATGCTCAAACCAGAGAAGAGTAGTAAGTTCCATGGGGGCAGGTACATTTTCTGCTTTTTATCTTATACTCTAATCATTTAGCATAATGCCTGACCTGTGGGATTAGGTACTGAATAAATAAGTAATTCAAGTAGATAATATCATTCTCCTCTCATGTGTAGAGTCCTCAACTCTGTAGACCTCCAGTTATCCAAGTATTTACTTGGAAGTAAGTACTGGTAAGTAAAGTATTTTACTTCAGGGAGAATAAAGCTGCAATAAGCTTGAATTAGATCATTGTAAGACTTCAATATATAGCATCTTTTTATTAATCAGCTTTCATTCCAAATATACTTTATGTATCAACCACTCTTGGGCTAGGTACCCTGTCACTACTCCATCAGCCCCTCCCTGATGACATGGTCTAGACAGATTGCTTTACACAGCAGATATCTCTGTCTTCACTAATGTTGCAAAACAACCTGCTCCTGACTCAGCTTATCCCCCATATCATGTGATTCACCAAATCACATTTCCATAATGACAGCTTTGACTACAGCAGAAAGAATATCCAGATACTATGTGTGAAAAATACTGGTTTCCTGCATCAGAAGATATGATCTAAAAGGTCTCAAAAGAGAGAGAGCAAGAAATCTCGCCTTGTATTTTCAGAATTATTTTTATAATCTAAAGATAACTCCTATTTAAAACCAAGTATTGAGTCAATATACTTCCCAATTTCAAATAAAAGGGAGAATATTTAGATACCAAGAAGCCCATTCTGAGTTATCTTCATGTGGGAAATTCCTAACTGTTCAAAGCAGTGGCCCCATACTCATGATCTAACTGTGGAATCAGCTAGAAGGGTTAAAGCATGGTGCAAAATAGGACAATCCTGGGCTCCATCCCCACAAGCAGCAGTTGGCTTGTTCTGCTTCGTGGTCATAGCTGCACCCCTCATTCAGCAGTCACTCTATTCCAATGGTCAAAAAGGGAATTTAAACAGAGAACATGGCTAGATAGCATGCCAGCGTTCTCACATTTGAGTCACAACAAACCAGAAGAGTAGCTTTCACATAGGAACGACAGAATGGGGGCGCCTGATTGGCTCAGATGGTTAGGTGTCTGCCTTCGGCTCAGGTCAGGATCCCAGGCTCCTGGGATCAAGCCCCACATCAGGTTCCCTGCTTAGTGAGGAGTCTGCTTCTACCTCTCTTTCTCCCCACTGTTCCCCCTGCTTGTGCTCTCTCTCTCTGTCAAAATAAATAAATAAAATCTTGAAAAAAAAAAGGACAGAATGTTAGCTAATAGGTTAATAATATAATCAATACAATAAAAATGTTAATAAAGAATTCAAATTGCACTATTTGGGGATTACATGAAGATGGACATAAAAGTAATGGAAGTATCAGTCCTGAGTGTTATTCTATTAAAAAAAAATCCCACATATGTAGTGTCTGAAGTTCAAATTTATAAATAGACTATCCAGATAAGGGAACTGTAATTAATTATAATGAACATGTTTTATTGGCATTTAGTTATAGATGTTTAATGAAAAGACAAAAGATAACTACATAATTTCAAATACAGGAGGGAATTATTCTTCAAAGAACCAACTTGGGATATTGATTATTCCTTTAACATCTTATTTTCAAAAGGAAAGAGTACTTCCATTTCTTCACAATTTAATGAAAATACAATGTAATAAAACAGTATTTTTATCCTGAAATTCCCTCAGTCTGAACATCAATATTAATTAAATATACTATAGTAAATGGATTCATAATAGAGAAGCAATTAAAAAACATAATCAACTATGGCCAACTATGGCCAATCCTACATTTACTGACATATATTACCACGATATGGACAATTCAGCAAAGATAGTCAATGAGAGTCTTAGAGGAGTAGAATAATGTACATTTTGCAGTGAGTTCCATTTCCCTTTGACATAATTGTGTATGAAGCCAACCCACTGCTTTCATTCATACAGCAAATATGCATTGCCTCACCACTATGTATCAGTTACTGCGTTGTGCATAACAGATACATAATGCAGGTGACCCAGTTCACAATCCAGGGGTGAAGATAAACAGATAACTAAGAGCTACAATAGAGTGAAGTAAATGCTAACAGAGCTACCCATGGCATAAAGGAGCACGGGCTTAACTATGTCAGGAGAGGGCATGAGGGCAGAGTCATGGTAAAGAGTAAACTTCAACTATCCTATGCTTCTATTACTTTCTAGCACCATAAAGCAGGTTTCCATATGATTATCAGCAGAGCTGTGATGGGTTTTCACATTTCATAGTAAAATGAGATAATTTTTTAAAAATTAATTCATTTACATAAAGCTAATTTATGCCATTTGAGGATTTCTCTTTCATCCTGAGATTGTGTACTTCTAAGTTGTTAATGTCCTTTCTCTCCTGAAAACATGGATAATACATGATAGGGCTGCATTCTCCTCCTTAACTGCTCTAATAAGTAGTGGCAACTCTATGTGAGTTCTCCAAAAACACTTCTGAAATTTTCCTTGTCAGTGAAATTCAAAAGCTCAGAAACCACTCTCATGGAGCAAGACCAGTTGGACCATGAAAGCAGGAAGTAGGCAAGCTGGTTGATTCATCAGCTGAATGTCAACAGTAAAAGCTTTCCTATGCAATGTGTTCTGGGGCAGTAGTTAATAAATTTAATCCAAAAACCAATTAAGATGGAACATCAGAAAATGTACATCTTTTGAATCTTTTATATTTCCATTTAAAATATTTGTTTATCTGTGTTAAATGTATAGGAAGGGTCTTTTGTTTGACTCTAGAAGTGCTGATGATTAGAGTGTTAAATAATCCTTCTCATATCATGAAGCAAGATGACTACCCAGTCAATCTAGAATTTTACAAATTTTCCCCTCAATTTTTACAGATTATCTCCAACTTCATTTGATAGGCAACTTTATACTCAACCTATATTGTCTCTCAAAATATTCCATTTTGTTTTCATGGCAACAACTGTCTTTGTGCACTAATTATATGATGTTCATACAATTACAGTTATAACTGGATAACCAGATTGGGGAACAAAGACAGCTCACCCTTGGTATACTTGCTACTGGCAGGTGGTGTCAAAAGTGTCTGGACCTGCCAGAGCAGGGCTTCTCAACTTCCACGTGCAGGCAAATCACCTAGAGATCCCGTTAAAACACAGATTCTGCTTCAGTAGGTCTGGGGTGTGGCAGAGTCCGTAGTTCTAAATTCTGAGACGTTGCTGCTGCTGGCCACAGACCACACTCTGAGCAACTCCAGCAATGGTTCTCTGCCTTGGTGGCACATTGGAATCACTTGAGTCCACCCCGAATGATTCAGATTTAAGTGGTCTAGAGTGGGACCTAGAAAACAGGATTTTGAAAACCCTACCAGATGACTGAAACATACTAGAATGTAGCCTGCCAGCCCAAACATCCTATGAGGTCTGAGAATCAGTGAGTCTCTTTCACAGAGGGAATGGAGAGTGTCAGTTACACAGTGAGTAAATCAGTTCAGTGAAGTCAATTAAGAGAACTACTACATATATAATCAGTGGATATCATCTTCCTATCTGACATCCCTCAGGTGCAATGTGTTATAGAGCATTTTTTTTGGTTTGGTTTGGTTTGGTTTGGCTTTTTAACTGACTTCCTCTCTAAGCCTTCTGATTTCTCCTGTATAAAAATCCTGAGGCTTGTGGAAAGGGGAAAAACCAGAACAGTGAATAGTATCAACATCTGATATCCATTAAACTACCTAGATATTAAATGTGCCTGTCCTCTTGGCTTTGGCTTGGTGTAGCAATTACACAAGAGTTCACAGGCACATTCCAAAGCCTCCACCTCCTAGGGGGACCAATCTAACCTGATTCAATATTAAAGATTAGGAAGTGGTGACAGAAACACAGAAAGCTAGAGAGGAAGGCACAGGAGGAAAAATGAGGGAGCTTCAAGCTTAATACCGGCCATTCAATTTATGATGCAAAGATAAAATACAAGTAATATGAAATCAGAAACCATCACCTGTGAGATAATAGTTTAGTCATTTCTTGTAAATATGTATGCATGATCTAAGACTGTTCTGTGTGGGACTTGTTCAGCCATGATTTTGGTCTCTTGACAAAGAGCTGGGGCCAGCTGTCCATTCTTGTAAACACAGTTTTATTGGAACACACCCCTATTCATTTGTTTACATACTGTCAACAGCTGCTTTCAGGCTGTTTTGGGCAGAACTGCATTATGACAGACACCACAGGTCCCATGAATACTAAAATATTTACTATTTGGACCTTTACAGAAAAAAATTGATGATCTCTACATAAAGGAACCATCATCAAAACTCCTTCATCCCCTTTACCAACAAAACACAGTCTTACTGACAACTCCAGACTGGAGCATCGCATGGCTAGTCCTGAAAATCAGTAATATTCTCTAAGCTTCATTAATGATCCCTCCTTAAATCACTTAAAATCTTTCCCGCGGAGGACATTTTATAGGTTGGCCAGGGTGTGCAGCCATGAGCTTAGAAGGAAGTTGAAATGTAGCCCTTAATAAAGGCAAGACCCAGAAAAGAAAGTGGGCTCATGAGAAATCAAGCTCTGGGTAGTGATGTAGGTCCAGAAATGGATTCTGTTCATAATCCCCTTTCGTGCTCTGTTTATGCCAAGCTATAGATCTTTTTAATGCAAAAGCAGTTATTTCAGCCTGAGGTTCAATGTTTCAGCAGGAGAGTTTCTAGGCACAGTTTCTTTCACATTATTCAAACTGGTCCTACTAATTGATTGCCTTTTGTTTAGAGTCCAAAACAGAACATTATCCTTTTTCATCAATTTTCTCAGCAGTCTGCAAATGTACTATTTATTGCATGTAAAATTCTACTTAAATAACATTCAATCATCTTTCCAACAAATTTCAATGAGCAATGTTCCTGGAGATGCTTAACAACCTGTAATGCCTATTCATTGTGGGGAATGCTTCTAATGACAAATGGCTAATGTAGGAGCTCTTTAGGCTTATAATTTCTTTAGATGAATTTTCTTGACAGTACTGAAAAATGAACAACACTATTGCAAAGAGTGTATCATGCATTCTCGCAGTTATTCTTAAAGCTGCCTTTGTTCAGACAGTATGAAGTGGGATGACAATTCTGTTACATAGTGGGTTTTTTTGGGGGGGGATATAAAAATTCCATAGAGCTTACTCATCAGATGACATTTTAATATATTTATAGTTTTATTTAAAATGCATTTCAACGAAAGCTCGTATTTGTAATTTTTGCTCAGTGTTCCCCAAATGATCAGGCTCTAAAAATTAAAGTATCTGTTATTCAAATCTGGTTGTTGCACTTCTTGAGGTGGTGCCTGATAGGATAATTCATCTAACTGGCCCTAGGATATAGACTTCCTTGCTAAATTACTCATATACAGATCACACTGCCTATGAGGAAGTATTTTAAATAAATTACAGGCAATGGAATATACACCAGTTTCTCAGCACCCTAATACGAGCATGTACAAAAATCTATTGGGTACAGAGAAGGGAAGGATTTATTCAGCCTCAGGTGTTAGGAAGGCTTCACAAGGAAGTGACATTTAATGGAGTCCTGAGTTCAGCAGGAAGAAGAAAGCGGGACACAAGAATTCTAGGCTGAAAGAACAACATGCACAAAAGCAGGAAGACAAAAATAGTCATGCATGACCAGGTACCATGAGAAATTCAGTGCCGCTGAAACATGAACTGAATGGGAGGGGGTGTGGGTAGAAGGGACAGGTGAATGAAGGAATCTTTGGTTCAACAAAGGACAAGTAGCTTAGATTGCCTTTGATTCTTTCCTGCCCTTTTTATTTCCAGCAGCCTGAGATGCTAGAAAGAACAGTCTTCCTGGTCAGATTTTGTCTTGGTCATTTGACCTTGGGCAAGTGATCTGTTGGGGTTCATTCATTAAAGTATTGATTCAGAGACCTGCCTAATCATTGCATCAAAATACAAGTTCCCAGCCCCCTCCCACACCTCCTGAATCACACTCTGGAGGTGGCCCCAGGAAGCCCTGCATTTTAAGCTCCCAGTTTATGAATCACCATCTTAAATACAATATTATGTGGAAGAAATCACCTTTGTTAAAAATACCCTAAGTGGGTGTTATTTCTTTTGGCCTTCTTTCTTCAAAGGAGGAAATAAAGAGCAGTAATCTGAAGACTCTGAAATATTTAAAACAGAAAACCTTTAAAATCCCAATTTAGCTGGCTTGTGGTATTTGCAGGGGGAGGGAGAGATTATCCAAAGGTAAGAGACTTTTCTTTCTTTGAAGCTATATTCATGTGATGTGAATCAAACCATTCATGCAGAGAACAAAAGCACTTTTGACTTCAAGGGCCAGTTAAGATGGTAACTTAAATAAACGGGGAGGAAAAGAGATATGACAAAAGGTTAGCTTAGTCATAGCTTCTTGAGCTTCAAACCAAGTAGTGCCTAAGGCTGAACAGCTAAATTGAGTTTGCAATTATCCATCCTTACAGAGGTTCCTGGACTGAAGTCACCAGATCTGTAAAGTCGGTTCAGAGGGAGGTCTGGGAGCTATTTTCAATATTTCAAAATTTACAGTGCAGTGCTTCTTAAAGGATGGTTCAAGAAACATGAGATATGAACCACGTGAAGAATGAGGACAGGACTTATCACAAATGAAGGTTCCTATGTCCCAAGCCAAAAGACAGTATTTCAGAATATTTGGTGTGGAGTTTGGAAATCTGTATTTCTTTTCAAACACTAGGTGATTCTGAGAGAACTCTTTGTGATAAGGTTAACTAAAATATCCCCATGTAGCATCGCAATTTTCTCTACCTTAGCTGTCATGATCAGGTCACAGCACAGGCGACTCAGAATATCTAATGATCAGATGCAGGTCTTTCATTAATAAAAGTGGAGAAATAAGTTATTATGTAATAAAAACCATTTGCTTAGTAGGGAAAAATCTATCAAAATGTGAGTCAAAGGAGAAACTTTCTTTTGAAGGAATCCTTGATAGTAAAAATTTGAAATGACTTATATTTGACAGCTCTCCTCCCCCACTTTGTCTAGAATTTTGATAGTAGAAAAATACTAGTGAAAGCAATTTTCTCCCCTATTTTCATACTCAACATCCTCAACACCCTTACCCTTCCTCTCCATGTGCCCCCTTCTTTTCAAATGAAGACAGCTGCTCTGGTTGACGTCTGGATGCATACCTGAGGTCTTATAAGGGGACCTACACTTCTGAACACTTCTCTGGAGAATAAAACACCAATGACCTTCTACCACTTGGAATAAAAGTATTTCCGGGGCCAGCTTTGTTAAGGATTTGGCACACAATTTAGGAGTGTTTTTTCCTAATTTCCATTATCAATAGAATGGCTTTTGGGTGTTCTGACTTGAGAAGTTACCAAAAGAGAGAGAGAGGAAGAGAGGGAGAGCTAAAATCTAATCCCACATTATTTTAGTAAGCAGAGAGTCACATGATTCTGTGAATGTAAAATATAAAACACAAGGTTCCATCAAATTCACAGGTCTTTAAAATTCAATAAAAAAGACATTTACATAGTTAAAAGCTGAGGAAGTACAATTTCTAATCAAACAATGTGGGGATTATAGATTTCCCTGAGCACAAAATTAAAGATCCTGTCTATGAAACCACCACCTCTCCTGCAGTTATGAATTCACTGACATAGCAACCAACTATAATAGGGTTCCATCAAGGTTACCAAAAAAAGCTCTTCTCATTGTGCAACCATAAGTTAATAGAAAAATTACACAGAAAGATGTTTCCAACTGGCTTAAGTCAAACTGGTTAGGACAACCATTAGTTCCTTTTTAGTAAATAACAGTAGTGATAAGTTACTCACCTACAACCTCACCAATATGTTACTGCAAAGGTTAAGACTCAAAGCAAATTCTACCACACATACAGATACATTTAAAGATAAAGGAGAAGGGTTAGCAAGATTCATATGCTCTTCACTGAAGGTCTGTCTCAAATGGTTTAGCCAAACCACATATTTTAATAACTCCAATTCCAGGGCGCCTGGGTGGCCTCTGCCTTCAGCTCCGCTCATGATCTCAGGATCCTGGGATCATCGAGCCCCACACTGGGCTTTCTGCTCAGCAGGGGGCCTGCTTCCTCCTCTCTCTCTGTCCGCCTCTCTGCCTACTTGTGATCTTTGCCCAAAAGTAAATAAATAAAATCTTAAAAAAAAATAACTCCAATTCCACATATAAGAACATATTTCTGGGGGCGCCTGGGTGGCTCAGTGGGTTAAAGCCTCTGCCTTCGGCTCAGGTCATGGTCTCAGGGTCCTGGGATGGAGCCCTGCATCAGGCTCTCTGCTCAGTGGGGAGCCTGCTTCCTCCTCTCTCCCTGCCTGCCTGCCTCTCTGACTACTTGTAATCTCTGTCTACCAAATAAATAAATAAAATCTTTAAAAAAAAGAACATATTTCTGTCATCCATGATGCTAACAAGTTGCTACTTCAAAATATTTCTATTATTATGTAAATTAGACCAAATGTCTGCTGTTGATTAGAGATGAAGATAGCTGAAGCTTTTCCAGAGAATGCCTGTGGGATTGGATCTCTCTGACCACAAGGGTATTGACAGCACTTAGGTGTAAATATCTGCTGAATTCTGCTCTTTATCCCTAGACTTTAGCTTAAACTAATGGTCACACAAATATGCACATCTCAAATCGGGGAAGGAGTGGCATGATGTAATTATTTCTTTAGTGCTGGTAAGTATGTTTTAATCTTAGGAAGATTTATTTGTATTTTTTAAAGATTTTTAAATTTATTTATTTGAGGGAGAGAGAGAGAGCGTGTGCACAATCAGGGGGAGGAGCAGAGAGAGAAGCAGGCTCCCCACTGAGCAGGAAGCCCTAGCAGGGATCCATTCCCAGGACCCTGATCATGACCTGCGCCAGAAGGCAGATGCTTAACTGACTGAGCCACCCAGGTGCCCCTTAATCTTAGGAAGATTTAAAATTAAGTATAACATTGTGCATTAAAACAATATTATTCTGTGAAGAAAGCCGTACATATTTGGAATTATTTTTAGGGAGCAATATTTAATAAAATTTATCCAATCAGAATAATAGGTCACCCTGTTTATCCCAATTTAAAATATATTTTGAGGGACACCTGGGTGACTGAGTCAGTTAAACATCGCCTCTGGCTCAGATCGTGATCCCAGGGTCTTGGGATGGAGCCCCACATCTGGCTCCCAGCTCAGCCACAGGTCTGCTTCTCCCTCTGCCTACTGCTCTCCCTGCTTGTGTTCTCTCTCTCACACAAATAAATAAAATCTTTAAAAAATAAAATAAAATATATATTTGAGAAATTGATTTAGATTTGTGAATTTCAGTTGAACTCTTACTAAGTTTCTATATGGTATTAGAACTTTTAAGTAATTTTAGTTTGCCATATTTATAAATGTACTTTGTAGACTTACAAGAAGTACTGAAGTACACAGAAAGCTTTGACAGTCAAAGCCTTTTTGAAGCATTCAAATCTGTTAAATGTAACTTTAATATTTAAGGGTGTTTAAATGACTAAATTAAATGGGACCAAATATTATTCAAAGACCCCATCAAAGTAGTTGCTAAAATTCATTAAAGATTTTGAAAATGAATTAAAAGCCAATAGTACTGGATTTTTTATTTGTAACTTTATTAAATTGAATATTAATTTCTATGAATTAGAATTAAAATTGAATTAGCTTTTCCCATGTACAAAACTCACTTTCAGGACTCCAATAAGTTCACTATTAATATCACTGAACAAACTCTCCTTGTCACTAATGATGATCTAGGCTTGCATCATTTCTCACTTTCTAATATTAAAATAACTCCTTGGGTCCTAAAGAGAGAAGAGTCAAGGAACTACATTCTGTGGGCTGCAGTGAGTCAGGGTTTTATTAGAATCAGTGTTTTAGGACTAAATGGGGGTGACAGAGGTCATTTAATCCAATCTATTGAAGAAAAAACAAACTGAGACCCAGTAAGTTTGACTTGTCCAACATAATATATAAACCAGCAGTGGAACCAGGATCAAATACAGGTGCCATCACTCCCAACCTAGCATTCTTGTCAATATTAATGAATATTTATTAAATGCTTACTATGAACACAGCACTGTTTCTAGACCCTGAAGATACACCAGTAATGAGGACAAACTTCTCAGAAGATGGAGAAGATGATAAACACACATATAAAGGAGTACATATGAGTTGGTTATATATATTCTAAAGAACACAAAAGAAGATGTCATGAAGGAGAAAGAGTTGTACACTCAACAGGTGGATGGGGGTTGGGCTGTGATACATTTATTTAGGTTGGTCAGGAAGGAAAGTCATCTCCACAGTATTGACATTTGAACTGAATGGTGAGAGAAAGCTGTCAGGCAAAGAGCCGTGGGAAGAATATTTCAGTCATTACAAAACATGGCAAATACAAAGAGCCTGGAGGCAGAGCAGAGCTTGGGAGGTAGGAAGAGTGAACACTGGGACTTGAAGGCAAGACAAAGTTGTTTGGATTTTATTCTGAATACATGATGGGGCCACTGGTGGATACTAAGCAAAGAGTGGCATAAGCAGATTTACCTTTTTAAGGGATCACGCCAACTGCTGGGAGGAGAATGTCTGTAGGAGCGTGAGAGTAGGAGCAAGAAAACCAGTTGGGAAACTGTTGCAATCCTCCAGACAGTATGGTGGCGACTTAAACAAGGATGGTAGTGTATGAGATGGGAAGAAATAGTCAGGCTCTCATATATTTTGGAGGTAGAATCTACATTGTTTTTCTGTGACTGAAAGACATTTATTGTATTCCTCTGATGATATCCTCATTATGTGAGTGACAAGGCAGTAGTGAAAATTGTTCAAAATTTGGGATCCTCCTATTTTAAAATATCAGAAGAGAATATAAGTTTTTAGGTTAATTTCAAATGGACAAATCCCTGGGCCCAGACATTGCCAATCTCAAATCCCCTCATCATTCAAAGACTCCTAGAATGGTGGTAGTGTCTGAGAGCTGTATTTTATGTGTTAATTGCTCAAAAGAAAACTTGATAAAGCAAAAAAGGCATTAAGGAGAGACAGACCTGGATCCAAATCTTGGCACCAGCTCTGTGATCTTGGGTAAGTTACCTGATGTCTTTGAATCTTGGTTTACTATCTACAAACTTGGCATAGTTGTATGAATATATTTTAAATATCTAAAATACCTTCCACAGTGTCTGATTATTCTTCCACCAGACATTCAAAAAGGGCAGTTATTACTCTTAACTTGTTCTCTGTGACCGCTTTCATTTTACCAATACCAAAACCAGGTAAATGTTAGCCTTTTGAGCTCAGAAGTGAGAAAATAACATAAAGGCACATTTTATCCAGTCTTGGGAGATCCCAGTAATAGTACAAATATCTTCTGCTATGTTCACAAATATTTAAATTAGATGGGCACTTATCACAAGCTGGCCTGAAACTATAACTTTATTTAATGTTGGTCTCCTAAGGCTTTGTAATTGTCTACAGCCCATAATGTTAAACATCTTCTTAATGAAAATTTTGATTCTGAGAAAAAGAATTTAGGATAGGGAAAAAGCCAGAATGGGTCCCTGACTGTTGAAATTATCTAGAGCATAAAACAAGGGTCTCAAGGTCAAGGTCCATTTAACCAAGCTTAGTAGAGATATTTTCAGACCCTCATGCAAATCAAAAACCACTAACTTAAATATATTTCTGGGCATACTATTCAGAAAGGTCAGTTCAGTCAATTCAGGCCTCTTTTTCCAGCTGAACACCTATAATTTGTCATATGTACTTAAATGTTTCCTTTCTGGCATCTTCAACGCTACAATTAAGGGAAGAATAAATCATATGATAATGTGTTGGCTTTGTCCACAGATATCACCACCTTTAGTTTTCAAGGTCTTTCATCAGATTCTGGCCTTTTAGTTTTTTCTTTGTTTTCTTGAAGATCAAGTGCCTCTGCTTCTTACCGACACAGACAGCCCTGCCAAGCATGTGGTTAATTTTCAATTGTATGCCCTCCGTTAGACTTTCTTGTCCCCCATCTCTGAGCTCCTCTTCCACTTAGAGAATCCACACATCTTTGATCTTTTAGGAATCTTGAAAACATGATTAACTAACTCAACTCAAATACCACCTAAGCATATACGATGTACTATGATGTGCACTGAGATCATTTCCATTTCAGCATCATAGCACTAAATCAGCTGTAGGAAAGTCGCAGAGAGAAATGAGTGTCATACAATTCACTGACACTTTGATTCCAGTATCTTATGGGTCATATCAAATTAGTCAGCCTGTATTGATCATTACTTTTTAAGATGGTTTTTAGTGAATTCCCTTCCCCCAAATACTTTGCAGAGATTCTATTGTTCCGATAGTTTTTAAATATATCCTATGCTCTTTTTCACAAAAATAGCATCAAACATTTACATGGTACTGACTACATATTGGGCATTTTTTTGAGAAATTTATATATATTAACTCACTTAATAATTATAAAATTCTATAAGTAAAATATTATTATTATCCCACTTTACAGAAGGGGAATTGTGGAACAGAGATTAAGTAATCTGTACAAGGTCACTAATTATGAAGTGAGGCTCAGTCAGACTGACTACATAAATTAAGCTTTTAGCTCCTACACCAGGGTTTCTCAATCCTGGCACTACTGATATTTAGATAGGATAATTTCTGCTGTGAGAGGCTCTCTGTGCATGGTAGGATGTTTAGTAACATCCTTGGCCTCCACCCACTAGATGCAAACAGCACCACCCCACTCCACTCCCTGGGTTGTAACAACCATAAATGTTTCCAGACGCTGCTTAATGTCCCCTGGAAAGGGGGAAGGGCCAAATAAGCCCCTTCCACTGCCCACTAGGAATCACTGCATTGCATTATACTGTCACTACACACAAAAACGCAAAGCATAATTATGTTTATAGTTGTAGAAGAAAAGTTAAGAGGCTTGTCCCTGAAATTCAAGGATTAATATCATAAATCAAATAGATCCTCACTCAAATAAAATTAATATCAACCCCAAGTCCATTCTCCTTTCCTTGTTCCTTCTTCTCTCTTTTCTCTTCTTACATGGGAAACTGCTCATCTCAGTTCCACAGGCTGCTAAGTTGGTCATTTTACACTTTCCTTCAAGTTTATGACTGAAGCATTCAAAGAGGTGCATAGCTTTTTAGACAGTAACTAAGGAAGATCTAAAAAAATAATAATAATAACAAAACAAAAACAAACACAACAGGGAGCCTCAAGATCCTTTCATGATCCTGAAGGTATAAGAGGCAAACACCAATAGAATTACATTCCCATTCAGAAAAGAAACTTGTGTTCCTCTTTGGATCCATAGCAAGTTTTTGCTGCCTCATTCTCTAAATAGTGGTGTAAACACTGTATGGTTCACAGGACTCTAAAGGTTTGTGTGCTCACCTGATAAATTTTAGGTTCTCTCTGGATATTGTCTGCAGGCAGGTAATGGGAACTTGCCCCTTGTTCATACTTCTTTGATATTTTATGAGACTAAATAGGTTGGGTTGAAAATAAAAAGACTCTTCTTAGCTTTTCAAATCTCTATAACCAAAAGGATGCCTTTGGTAGTCTTGGAAACTCCTGCCAGAGTGAACATGTCTCATGCCAACGTCTGGTGAGTAGGTAGGAGACCGCACCTGATGGATAAACAATGGTGGAATTGTTTCATGGTATGTGTTTTCCATGGACTCAACCCAAGCAAATCACAACCATACATAAACCACCAGCCAATGTGATATCTTTAAGAAATCATATTATGCTCAACTAGAATACAAACATCCAACCGCGTGTCATCAAGCTTTTGAAAGCTCTTATGCTGTTAGAATTTTTCCTTGAGGTAATGATTTTGTTCGATATTGATGCAATACGCATTTATTGAGTATCTGCCACGTGCTTTGAACAATTATGCTATTCTCCCCCACCCACAACTTTTCTGGCAGCTACTATAGTGAAAATTTCAGTGAGGAAGAAATCAAGAGATCACAGGTTCCATTGTTCTGCCTGCTTACAATAAAGTTGCAACCCTGAGTAAGCTACTTAACCTCAATGAGAATCCGACCCTTCGACCTTAAAGTGAGGAGGTTAGGTTGTTAAGATAAACTGTAAGGTCTTCTACAACTATTGAGTTCCTTGATTTTCCAAGTTTATTTTTTAGCTGAAATGTATGTGTCATGTACTAAAATGCTAACATTTTTTAAAAGATTATTTATGTATTTTTTTGACACAGAGAGAGAGAGCACAAGTAGAAGGAGTGGCAGGCAGAGAGAGAGAGGGAGAAGCAGGCTCCCCACTGAGCAGGGAGCCCCCATGCAGGGCTCAATCCCAGGACCCTAGGATCATGACCTGAGCTGAAGGCACATGCTTAGCTGACTGAACCATCCAGGTACCCCTAAAATTCTAACATTTTACGTGTATTATCACATCTAAATTTCACAATAAACCTGTAAGGTTGTTCCTATTATCTCCATGTTAAGGATGAGGAATAATTCTATTTATTCAGTTTAGTGTACTGCTTCATCAAGAAGAACTCTACCATTCGGGTGGATGAAGAATCACACTAGACAATGAGCACCATAAGAGCAGATGCCCTGGCCAATTCATTGATCTCTGGCAGCACTTATCACAGGATCCAGCACACATAGAAAGTCAAACATATAAATGAAAGAATACAATTTTAATATTATTTTTATCAAGTGTATCAATAAGGATGGGAAGGTATTGTTTTCAAGTTTAGAACTCATTCAAAAGGTTATATTCTGGGTTTTAAAACAACTGAGGATTTAGTGGTCACATGAGTATTTGATGTGTTGAGATTATCCTTTCCCAGATTTTTTAAAGATAAATAAATGATGGAAACAAAATATTCATCATGGCTTCTCACTGATAACTCTAGAATGTGGGAGAGTTTTCATTTTTCTAATCCTGGTTCATATAGTCAGGAAGTATATTTTTTGTGGGACTCTACATAATTGCAATCTTATTTTGCAGAATCCTATACGGTAAGCTTTAAATTCAATTATCGCTCACAGGCCATGCAATCTTATATTGAAACTTTTCATAAAAAAGGTGTACCTTTTTTTTTTTTAAGATTTTATTTGTCAGAGAGAGAGAGAGAGAGAGAGAGAGCACAGGCAGACAGTGGCAGGCAGAAGGAGAAGCAGGCTCCCCGCCGAGCAAGGAGCCCAATGTGGGACTCGATCCCAGGACGCTGGGATCATGACCTGAGCTGAAGGCAGCCGCTCAACCAACTGAGCCACCCAGGCGTCCCCAAAAAAGGCGTACCTTTTTGTGGCTATCTCAGAAATCATGCTTTATCAGATAAAGTAGTAAGGTTTTCTGATACTTTCATTAAACACTGAAAAGGAAAAAGAGGGGGAAAAAATCAAGTACTGTAATGACTTATTTAAATTCAAATAAAATGTTATTCTGTTCTTTTTTATGCCTGATATAGTTCATAAAAGTAAAAAAATAAAATGTGTTGATAAAGATCAAATGATGGTTCAAAAATCAATTATTTGTTATTAGTGTTAATCTTCTCCTATTACTTCCATTTGGGAGTAATAACATAAAGAAAATGTTTTAAGGTGTATCTCAAGGTAAAGTTCAAAGTTAACCACTGCAGAATAAGCATTTAAAAATAGTGGGAAGAGTAATGGAATCAATAATATCCAGACTTCATTTCTAAGAGTTCATCTCAAAAGTTAAAAACTGGTCATTCCAAAATGACCTTATATTGTCAGTTCTTGTAAACATGTACAAAAAAATGAAGCCTGTTGCATTCAAAGATGTGTATTCCTAATCTATAAATTTTTATGTAGACATATACCTGTATACCACTTACATATTGTGTAGAAGAGCAACTAAGATACTCATAGGGCCCAATTCCTTCATAGCAAAGCTTTTTATTCCCTTTAATTTTGATGATAACACATTAATCAAAGTTGTAAAAGAAAGCAAAATTCAGAGCTGAATAAGTTGGCTTTTGCAGGGCAAAATACTCTACTGCATTCTTCCACAGAATGCTCAAATTTTATTTGGTTCACTCTCCAAAGATTGATTTCTTAACAATGCCATTTTGCACAGCCACAATGAGCCCTTACATGTTTTAGGAAAACCTAACCTATATTTCCTGCATAGAAAATGTTTAATAAAGGATTTGGATCTAGTTTAAAGTAACCTTGAAAAATAGCTATTTTTCTATTTGCCCATATATTTAATTTTAAATTTTATTTTTATATATAAAATATATATAAATAAATAAAATTTATTTATTTTTAAATTTATTAAATTTAAATTTTATTAAATTTATATTTTTCTACTTGCCCATCTATTCCTTCCAACAAATATTTATTGGCTGCCTTGCATTACAGGTGCTCAGTGTTGTGAGTACACTGATGAATAAGACACAGATCCTAGTCCAGAGATGACAGAAAAGACCAGTGAGGACAGATCCAATTGCTATCCTCAGTGATAACTATCATGACATGACCTGGGCACCTTGCCCAAACTGCTGGGGTCTAAGAAAGTCTCCCAAAGGAAATGGCATCTATGTTGAAATCTGAAGGACCAGTAGAAGGAATCTAGGGGAAACTGGGGAGAGGGAAGTGGGAGAGATCCAGGTAGAGAAGTTGTTTCAGGTAGAGGAGATAAGATTATCAGAGGGAGTATGATGCATTCCAGAAACAACAAGTCTTTTTTTTATAGGAGAAGGAGGTGTTCGCTCCCATTACTGTATCCTATTTACAACTTCTTTCAAAGTAGACAGCATAGTTAAGATAACTTATGTGTAATTAGGCTATATTGAACAATTTTTTTCTTAGCTCTCAAATTTGGTGACATATTATTTCCCCCTTATTCACCTCATGATATGTTCTCCTTCTCCCAGTGACCCCAGGCTGGCTCCTTTGAAATCTCCAGTTGCCTTCTGACTACGTCATTCTCAACACTGAAGGGCCAATGAGACTGGACAGGAGGGCGGGTGCTATCACACTGGTGCTTAAAGCTCAAGCCCCAGCTGCCTGCATTTCTCTGGCCCACAGAATTCCACCGTTCTCCTAGTAGGAAGAAAAGGATTACAAGATTAACTTCGTGATACCATTTCCAGCCTACCATATATAGTAAGAGGAAGCAACTAAATGTGACTTCTATGACAACCTTTCAGTGTTCAGGCCAGACTCCCTACTAGGATGTCCGCCGGGAGGGAGGGAGCAGAGGTCTTAACCATGTAGGGGTTTATTATTTATCATTCAAGGGGTATATTATCACAGCTGAGAGCTACAGAAGCTAATATCCCTGTTAGCCTCCTGAAACGAACACCCCCCACAGTGAGAATGAGGCACAAAACAGTTGCCCAAGTAAGAAAGCCAACATCACAGTGACTATACAGGTCTAGCTCCCACAGGTAATGCAGAGAGTCCTTGAAATGAAGAGAGTCAGTGTTGAGAAACACTGTTAACTGAGCCACAGCTAGCTTTGATTTTATCTGGAAGAGGAAAAAGAAAAGGAAAGGTAAGGAAAGGAAAGGAAAGGAAAGGAAAGGAAGAAAGAAAGAAAATACACATGTCAGAATCCTATTTTTTTCAAAGCTCAACTATTCCAAGAAGCTTTCTCAAATGTATGCAAACAAAATGGTTATCAGCAATATGAAATCACAAAGGTTTCTTGGGTATCAGAAGAAAGCAAGGCTATATCCAGCGATTTACTTCTGAAGGA
Source organism: Mellivora capensis (assembly GCA_004024625.1). Taxonomy (NCBI): domain Eukaryota; kingdom Metazoa; phylum Chordata; class Mammalia; order Carnivora; family Mustelidae; genus Mellivora; species Mellivora capensis. The sequence continues at coordinate 30,562 of PISX010004186.1, read as the reverse complement.
AAGTGGGTAGATCTGCTAAAGAAAACTCAAGATCTCTACTGGTCTTCTGAACTCATAAATGGGTAATGAGAATTTTGTTCAGATGAATGTTTTGAGGTTTGGGGTTTGTAAAGGGCTTACAGTGGAGTTGATCTGTGTACACAAGAGTGAGGAGAATGTGTTATCCCTAGGAACTATGGAGTGTGAAAGTAGAACTAGGTCTAGGAGTCAAGGCAAAGTCTCCAGCTTCAGAAAACCATTACAGGTAGAGATATGCTTTTGGGTTCCTATCTCTCTTTTAAGAGAAGTCTGTTGGCTTTGGGGAGAATAAGAGCCATGGATCTGGGACTGAGAACAGCAGGGAAAAACCAATGCTCTGAGGCAGGATGGTCCAAAGAACTTTTGGGAATGGGAGTGTTAATATTCTGTTTTAAATAGCTTGCTTTTCTGCAATGTAAACCCCTCCTCAAAACTTCAGTCCCCTGTATATAGAAAAGCTGTGAATGAGTGGCTATTCCTGTGGACAGTGGAAAAGGAGAAGCAGCTCTGTATCTGTGTTCAGGTGGAACAAAACAAGAATGGTACAGTCAGGAGAGTCTAAAAAAAAAAATTCATAACATAAGCAAAACCTCAGAGTCAGAGATGACACCATGAGACATAAGCCCTCCAGAAATTTGCATGTATCCTGTATCATGAATCAGACTTTCTCAGTTCTATAATGGGATATAGAAAAGGTAATCTTATCTAGATTTTAGGGGCAGGAGAGCTGTCACTCAGGTAATATAATGATTCTGCTAAGGTCTTCACCATATGATTTAAAGGATGCAATAAGAATCTCCTAATCGAAACATCTAATAATTCCTCATGGCCTATGACAAAGCCCAAAATCAATACCATCATTATTCCTTTAGGCTGAACCATTAAAATCTTCTGTTAAAATGCAACCACACTCTCACACCCATTAGAATGGCTACTAACAACCAACAAGCACCGCAACTACAAACCAGAAAATAACAAGATTTGGTGGGGATTTGGAGAAATTGGAATCCTGTGTACAATTGGGATTGTTAAATGATGCAGCCACTGTGGAAAATGGTATGGCAGGCAGTTCCTCAAAAAATTAAAAATAGGACTACCATGTGATCTAACAATCCTATTTCTGGATATACATTTGGAAGAATTGACATATTCTCAAATATTCATATATCCATGTTCATAACAGCACTATTTACAACAACCAAAAAAGGAAAACAACCCAAATGCCCAACAATGGATGAATGGGTAAACAAAACATGCTACATACACACAATGGAATACTATGCAGCCCTAAAAAGGAAATCCTTCATATGCTCCAACATGAATGAACCCTGAGCCAGTCACATAAGGATAAATACTGCATGATTCCATTTACATGAAGTATATAAAGTAATCAAATTTATATATATAGAAAGCAGAAATGTGGTTACCAGGGGAGGGAATGGGGGAAAATGGGAGCTGTCTAATGGATATAGTTTCAATTGTGCAAAATGAAAATGTTCTAGAGATCTGTTTCACAACAATGTGAATATAATTAGAAACACAAATTATATACTTAAATATGATTAAGATGGTAAATTTTTTGATGTGCATTTTTACCACAATTTAAAACAATGCTCCATACTCTCTATAAGAAGTAATTTTAAGCCATCAGATTAGCTTTATTCCCTTAGAGATAGATATATCAGTTTTGATAAAGAAGAGAGAGTGAGATCCAGGACAAGGGGGTATTAGGAAAGGTAGGCTTGGGAAAGCCTGGGCATCCAGGAAGAGCACAGGCATGGAAGTTCCTTGGCTAGTGTGGAAGTGGAGGGGGCCTTCTAGGGGCTTGAGAAAAGGTGCAAGAAAAGAGAGCGGCAACAAATGGGCCTGAGAATGCACTAAACATACATTTTCTTTTGCTTATTCCTATTTTTCCTAAAGCTGCTATCCTTAGGTGACCTCAATAACATGCAGGCAGGGAGAACTTGCCTTTGCAAAGGCTGCCCTGAGAGACACTAAGAATAACATGACTTGAAGGGCCCTTCTGGCAAGTGCATCACAGCTGAGTTTCCAGAACCACAAAGACAGACTTCAAACTTCTTCCATTTGCTACGGACGCACCCTGCTGAACTTTGTGGATCCAGCTGGTGGTTATTTTTAGGCCTGTTCCTCTTTCCATGACTGACTGGGAACTGTGAAATATGGACGAAGAACTGGGTCTAGGAGCCAAGGCAAAGTCTCTATTTTCAGGAAACCATTACAGTAAGAGAGAAACTTTGGCCCAGAAGTCTTTGAGGTTCCTGTCTCTCTGTTAAAGGATAGAAAGTCTATTGGTCTTAGTCAGGAAAACAGACATGAACCTGAGGCTGAGGAAGCCCTGAGAACCTATCAGCCCCAAATGGCTTAGCTATATGTACCAGGGGCCCTGGTGAATGAAGTGTGAGAACTTTTAGCTCCATGCTGCCTCCAGTGGGGTGATTCCTCGGTGATGGGCTCTCAGAGCCCTGTCCGGGCCTGCCCAGCTGCTCACCCACCCACGCACAGGACTCTAAGCCTTGTGTTGCTTATCTTGCTTTTCTCTCCAGGCCTTGCCCACACTGCACCAAAGCTAGCCTTACCCACCATGGAGCTCTGATGTCCAAGCAGAGAAGCTCAGTGGATTCACAAAGGAATTACAGGGTCTTCTGAGAGCTTTCACTCAGTGAATAGTGACACATGCATAAACTTCAGTCCATTCACTCAGATATGTAAAAAATAAAGCATCCACTGTTTTTGCTTTCTTTAAATGCATCTAATTCTGACTCCAAGTCCCATTCCTACTGGACTGTGAAGAAGTTAAACCTTGGGCATTCTCAGGGCTCCCTCCTGCAATGGTATAAAGCACTGGGGTCTTACCTAGCTCCAAGGTGAGAAAGTACCTCAGATTGTCAGGCATGAGATGAGTCCACACTGGTTTGGCTGAGAGACCTGTTGTCCCTGGCTCTGCTACTTCTTTGCCAGGGGTAGAAATCTTATGTGGGCTGGGAAACACAGTGGTAGAACATAAGCTACCTAAGGGTATCCTTACTGCTTATCAACACCTCTCTCCCAAGACCTTGTCACTTCCTGAGTAGAGTGCAAGTCCTAGAGGTAGGATCTCTCTCTCCTTCCCTTCCAGTCACCAGAAGTCTCTCCTTGCAGTCTTATTGCCTCTTTCCCACTCCCTAGCTCCTCCAAGATACCCTTCAACCATTTAGGATTTTAAGACAGAGCCTTGAATTTCATTTAAGCATTTTCTACTCTACACCTTGACAAATTCCTAAGATAAAGAACCACAAAGCTTTGCCAATTTTGCAGTCAGGATCTCCATTTGAAATAAGGCACAGGGAGGTTAAATGACACACACAATACGTTGGAGGCAAAACCTGGACAAGAAGCCAGCTGCTGATTTTAGGCAAGTGTTCTTTCCATGACACCACAAAATGGCAAGTGAGAGAGCCTGCAGCAAATGCTGGTTTTGGAACCAGCAGACAAGAAACTGAAGGCTCACTTGTGATTTATTATCAACAATGGGGATGCTGAATAAAACCAGTTAGTGGTGGGCAGAGAGCCAGCATTCACTTGATTAGATCTTCATTTTTGCGGTTATCAGCCAGTGCCATCCAGGGAGAGCCTGAATCTGGAGGAGAGGCCATGCTGCCAATGTAGACAGCACCTGTGTTTGCCTATTTCTCCCACCCATTTTAAGCAAACAAGCAGTGACTTGAGGAAGGCAAGAAAGAAGACTCAACCTGGCACCTAGTAAGGCCAAGTTTTGCAGGTATGCGCATTCCTCTTTCTCCATCTGGGAATAGACCACTTGTACCTTATCAGAAACTCTCCTAACTAGATATCCAATTTTGGAGGCCAAAGTTGACTTCTCAATGTTTATTGTTTTGAAGTCAGCTTCAGAGACTAGGGGACAGGGCTGGTCTAACACTATATCAGGAAGGAGGTCCTGTTTGCTTTGATGCCTTCTTACTTCCCTTTCAGAGCATTTCATATCCCTCTGGATGCCTCGACTTCCTGTGCCCAATATTGCCATACTGCCTAGCACCCTTTCTCAGTACTCTACCCATATCTGTAACTGTCTGGCACCTGCTCAAGCACAAAAATGATACGTCCTTCCTTGTCCCCATCCAACTGCCATTTTCTGGATGTCATACTGTCAAGAATGGAACAGTAGTGACAAATAAGTTCACATAAATAATTCAGAGTAAAATATGAGTCATATGAACATTTTTTATGTAAAAGAAATACTCCAGTAGAGTATAAATTCTAGGAACTTGAGAATTTCTGTCAGCTTTGTTCACTGCTGTGATCTGATGGAAAATTATCCCAAAATAAAGAGGCCAGTAGTAATAATAAGGTTTAAAATGAGACTCAAGAGAAATATTTACTAATGTTTGCCAGGTTTGAAATGTAACACATTATTTCTGTGTTGTTCAAAGTCTCAGTAATAATAACAATGACGAAAAAATACTTTTTTAGAAATGACCATAATTTCTTAATAAGCTTAACCCTAACTTATGTGCATTCAGAAAACAGCATATTAAACATCGAAAGGAATAAGGCACATAAGGCAAAAGAGATCCCATCAGGAGAAGGTTAATTCATTGACAGACAAGAGGCATGTCAGAGTACATACTTCTGGTAAAATAAACATGGTCTGATGCAGAATTTTCCAAAGTTCATGTCATGAGTATTGTGGAATCAATTTAGTGAGTTTTAACCAAACTTTTCTTTCTAATGGTATAAAATAGAAAGGAACTGAATGACATGGAAAAAAGAGGAACAGAGTGGATTGGAATGAAATGGAGATAACAAGGTCTGTAATTTACATATATAATACATATTAGTATGTATAATACAAAATATAATTATTACTCTGGATTGTGGTCTAAAATATTTAAAAGCTGTAAGTTGAAGGCACTAGTTCTTAAATTCCTATTAGCCTCAGAATTTTTATTGGAAGCCTAATGTATTAAAATAGACTCAAGCAAACCTGATCTCACTGAAAGTATTGGGAAGAGATAAGATTTAGCTCTGTTAGCTCACTACAATCCTTTTTCCTTTGAGAAGCAGAATTTGAAAACCACTGGTCCAGAAATTATACTTCATTAGTTCTCCCAGTAAAATCATCAAAACTGATGCTTAATGTTGAAGTTCAAAGGAACCAATAATAACATCTTTCCCACCTAAATTCCCAATTACTTTAGAGAGACAGTGGAGTTAAGCAGATGAGGATCAAGTACCAACATAATAGCACTGAAGGCTAGGCTGGTGAATGTAGCATAGGTACATGGCATCATGGGTTTCCTAACCTACACTGCAGAATTAAACAGCCATATGTAGTCAAGGCAGTATTGCCTTGACTCTACCTCCCACTCAGAGGCAGAGGCTCTGAATAGACAGGCTCATCCCAAAAGCAGAGGGGAGGGAAGAGCTAAGCTAGGCAAGCCCAGCTGAGAGGAGCCAGGAATGGTACATTAGTTGGTATCTCTCTATAAAAAAATATGAAGCAGGTGGAAAGGAGGTTTGTCTCTATAACACTTAGAAAGATGAAGTATCCTTTTCCTTCATGGCACTTACTGACTTGGAATTTATGTCTGCCTCCCTAGACAGACTATGAACTTCTTGAAGGCAGAGACTGTAACTGTTCTATTCACTGCTATGCTCCCAGAGTCTAGTATACATTAGATGTTCATGAACGTGCTACATGATCTCCATGAATACAACTAATATAAAATGAATAAAACTAATGCATATAGGCTATCAATATAATAACCAGAACACCAATACCACATCTCAATATCAAGGTATTAGAAAACTGAATCATATTCATTCCATGGCAAGCAAAACTGACCAGACCCACTTTTGAGAGTATTCAAAGGATTACCTTGTTCACTCTTGGTGAACAAAGAAAAAAAAAAATTGGCCACTCAGAGAAAAAGAGCAGTGAAAAAGTAGAAAATCCACTCCCACAAGAAAGAAAAACAAGGGAAAATCTTCCTTCTTCTGGAAAGTCCCCAAAGAAGTCAATCAGGTTCTAAGAGAGGCCTTTCTCTCTTGTGTTCTCAAACAAACTCTATTAGTTAAATTGCAAATCACTTCTTTCATCTTCTATAGGAAAACAGCTTTGATTTATCAAACATGGCTCAGGCCTTCCAAACCTACAGGGTAGAATAGCTGTTGTCATAATCAATAAATCCACAAGAAGTAGATATTTCAGTCACAGGAATTATGGCCACGTTTCTCCATGCCACAGACCTGCACATCTAGAAAGTAACATGTCTCCAGCCACTGAAGACTCTCATTAACAATGGCAGCATGTGAGGTCCAGTGGGAATATAGTGACACTAAGAACAGCCCCCACCAAAATCTCTCCTTTATTCATCCTACTAAGGAAACTGAAATTCTGATATTTACTCCTTTGAGGGAAGACTATAAAAACTCCTATTAAGATTTAAACACATTTTGAAGGAATGATCCTATTTGACTTTTATATCACACCCATTATGGATTTTCAGCCCATCAATAATGATTACCGTTGCTTTCATTCTTTTTAAGATTTTATTTATTGAGAGAGAGAGAAAGCAAGAGACAGAGAGAGCATGAGCAGGGGGAAGGGGAGAAGAGAAAGGGGGAGGGGCAGAAGCAGACTCTCCACTTAGCAGGGAACCCAACATGGGGCTTGATCCCAGGACTCTGAGATCATGACATGAGCCCTGAGACCATGACCCGAACCAAAGGCAATACTTAACTGACTGAGCCACCCAGGTGCCCCATTACTGTTGCTTTAAACAGAAATTAATCTTATTCCCTTTATGAAAAAGAGCAACATTTTAATAATGACAATAGAAATACTTACTTCCAACATAAAAGCACCAGGCTGAATAATAAACTAAAAGCTTAGGACAGAAGCTACCTCTGGAGGTGAGACATACAGTGAAGAATAAAGAGTTTGGATATTCAAGAGTCTTCAAAGTTAACTATAACATTATTTTTCTTAAACTAGATGGGTTCGTGGCTTTTTGTTTTAATGTTTGTCTTTACCCTTATATTTACTGAATTATGACCTATATTCTTCTTCAAAAATTCTATTTCCAAACAAAGTAATATGTTGAAAAAAGTGAGACAAATGTAATCTGCCAATCTGCGTCTTGTTGACAGACTCAAACTGTCATCCATTCCTCAAATATATCTAGTGCTTACATTGTGCCAAGCACAGTGTTGGGTTTTGGTAGTAGAAGGCTAAATGAAAACAGTATTTGGTCTCAAAGAGTGCGGAGTCTAATTATCTAAAAGTTGTCATCTACTAAGAAATATATACACATACATGAACATGAACCAATCTGATAAAATTCAAAACACAATATTAATTCTGACTCCTCTGAGTACTCTATACTATATAATCGATAGGAGGAATTTTGCGCAGTCACAGAAAGAGTGAGATCAAAATCATAAGCTGCCAGCTCTCAAAGTCAGGTCAGCCAATTTTCTAGGTCACATCTGGGACTATAGGGCACCCTTCTGTGCTATGTTCTCTCTTTCTGACACATAATGACCCAAATCCAGAATTCTAAGAAATAGCAAAAGTTCAAATAGCATCAGGAAATACTGGCCAGCTCATTGAGGAAACTTATACTTTTTAAAATCGTCTCTTAAAATATATGCCCATTTCCCACAGCCTTGAGAAAATGACATACAGTCATTTAAAAATATGAGGCTGTTTAGCATGTACGTGCTAGCTCATCTCTATTAATCTGGAAAGTCATTTCCTTTTCTTTGAACTAATTTGATTTGCTTTGTTTAAGGGCCTCAATTTCTTTCTTTCACCTTCATTTTAGAGCTGCTGTGAAGTTCAGCCCTCAGCCCACACAGAGGTTCCAAATCATCTCACTTCCTTGCTCATGCATACTACATTTCATGCCTGTGCCATATAAGTCACTTTATTTGCCAATTATTCTACAACTTTCAAAGAGATGTCAGATTGCATTATAAAGAGATAAGAAAGACATCTAATGTTCTAAAGTTTTTAAAAAGAATTGAAATGAGTCAGTGCTGTGAATCTATTGGCAGAATAATAATTTTATGTTCAAGTGAGATACAAGTCTAATACAGATGTAGCTTAAGAGATCCAGGAAAGTAAAACAGAAAAAGCATGGGATTGAGGTTGAGGGATACTTCTTTTAAGTCCTAGTTCTTCCAATTTGCTAGTTATATGATCCTGGGCAGATTCTTCACCTTTAAAATGAGGTTAAAAAGTCATATCTTTAAGAACTAAATGATGTAATAAAAGCCCATGAACGCTTAGCAGAAGGCAGGTACTTAATAACACAACTCTTAGATATTTTCATTATTATGATACTTATGTAAAGACAATGTTGAAATATCACTGATACATGTAAATTTGAAGGAAAGTCATTATCTGCCAAAATTCCTATTGCTGAATTTTAAGATGCCACAAATCAATTTTACAACCCAACATCTAGTGGGTAAGCACTAAATTATGCCAATTGTAGAATACCATATGGCAATGGTTTTTCAATTTTAGTTTGTACGTGTGCATCAATCACATGGGAGTTTGTGAAAAATAGAAGGGTCAGGGTTCTCTCTCTAGAGAAACTGGTTTAACAGGACTGAGGTGCTTCAGTAATTTGCATCCTTTATGAATTTCCAGGTGATTCTGATAGAAATAGTCTTTGACCAAATTTTGATCAATTCAACCTTATTTAAAATGTATTTATAATGTATTTACAAGAGAACTTTTAAAGAAATGGCTCAGATTAATCATTACCTCCCATGCTAAAAACTATCACTCCCAGGACATCAGTGGAAATGGTACAAATAGGACCCCCAAAATCTGCTCCAAGGAGAACATGGGAAAAGTATATCAAAACAAACTTTTTCAGACTCTGGAAATTAGCCAAAGGCTCACAACAATCTGAAGAGTATTTAATCAGCAAAAAAATGGCTGCATCTTGATAAGAACAGCAAGCTTTGTAAAGTTTTAACTTGCCCTATTCCCATTCCACCTTCCAGAGCTCTGTAGTAGCTTTGAAAACCAACAGCTTCACAATAATTGCAACCATGAAAGCCAGCTACAATAAGAAAAACTAGACAGAAGACCAAAAAGAAAATGGACACATCTATAAAATGACAAGGAATTACTTCATCATTCGCCATGAAGGTTAAGTGAGATAACACATGGCATACTTTCAGTACAGTGCCTAGTCATCGTACGTAAATAGGAAAGATATTAGGAGAGTTCCTGTGTATTTAGTAATTTTCCACAGCAAATGTGGAGAATTTTACAAATCAGCTCATATATTGTCATATATTCTTTTTGAGTTAAAACCTAAGGCATTTTTGGTAATAAAGTTCCTCTGTGCTCAGGGAGACAGACATTCACTGCAAAATAGCAGAGTGAAGAAAGAATCTTCCCTGCAGTGATCACTGCTGAGTTAGGAGAGAGGGCAACATGTTCAAATACCAGACAGGACTGTCTCTAGTGAAAGAACAGACCATCTAAAAAGGATGTGGTTACTAGTAGTACTTGTAGTTCCATTTGAAAACAAAAAACCTCAACCTGAGAGATAGGTGAGATTTCATTATTTACCTGTTTTACCAGAGACTACCACCATCCCAAGGGGTTAATTCACTTGGCTAATACATAGATTCCACATCATCTTCTTAATCTAGTGTTCTTACACATTCTGTCTCTCCTTGATCTTTTATGTCATTCTAGAAAGATCAGACCTGATTTCCCTTTCATCGCAATGACAATGTTAGCACTCCTTGAAATACCAAAGTTTCCCCTTGTCATGGTCCTAGTAAGCACCGAGGAAAATACTCTTGGAGGATCTGAGATAACATTTTTAGGAGGCATTCAAAATTGATTTTTATTTTTCTAAGGCTAGGGTTAGGCAAGCAATATATTTGAAATTCTCCTTTTTAACATCCAAATAAGATCATTTTCACACTATTTTAGCTAAAATGTGAAATTTTTACTTGAAAAATGATGTGCCCACTGTCCCAAAGGGGGTGATATATGCTGGAAAATATCAGCTTCCCTCAAATTTATGTCAGGGTGCCCACTAAAGATTTCATGGGACAATATCCAGATGCTAACTCATAGGTACCATGGAAATAAAAAATGATCTCATTTCCACTAGAGATGGGGCTTAAATAGTTCCATTATCTTAGCAAATTATTCCATCAAAATATCTGAAAGTAAAAATAAGACCTGGTGTTAAAATCTATGATTACCATTAAAGGGTAATAAAAATATTATTCAGGGATTCAGCAAGTATTTGAAGATAAGGATGCTTAGACTTTCTCAAGTAGTCCACTTGTAGATGTGCTTCCAGGTCTATTTTTCTTTTTATATATTTAGGAAATAATTTTGTGTTTGTGTCTGTGTGGTTTTTTTTTATTTGTTAATTATTTTTATTAACATATAATGTATTATTTGCCCCAAGGGTACAGGTCTGCAAATCGTCAGCCTAACACACTTCACAGCACTCACCATCTCATATACCCTCCCCAATGTCCGTAACCCAACCACCCTCTCCATATCTCCTTCTCCCCAGCAACCCCCAGTCTGTTTTGTGATATTAAGAGTCTCTTATGGTCTGTCTCCCTCCTGATCCCATCTTGTTTCATTTTTTCCTTCCCTACCCCTCAACCCCCCCACTCTGCCTCTTAAATTCCTCATAGCAGGGAGATCATATGATAATTGTCTTTCTCTGATTGACTTATTTCAATCAGCATAATACCCTCTAGTTTGATCCACATCATTGCAAATGGCAAGATTTCATTTCTTTTGATGGCTGCATAGTATTCCATTGTATATATATACCACATCTTCTTTATCCATTCATCTGTTGATGGACATCTAGGTTCTTTCCATAGTTTGGCTATTGTGGGCATTGCTGCTATAAACATTCAGGTGCACGTGCCCCTCAAGAAATAATTTTTAAGAATCCACTATATTTCTTCTGAGGAATAAAAAGAAACAAACCACTGATACACAAAGCAATGTGGATGGATTTCAAAAGCATTATGCTAAATGAAAGAAATCAGACACAAAGGACTACCCACTGTATGAGGCCATTTATATAATATTTTAGAAAAGGCAACAGTATAGGAACAGAGAACAAACTGATGGTTGCCAGGGGCGGGGGATGAAAGCAAAGTAGGAAAGTGACTACAGAGAGGTACATGAGGGACTTTTGGGAGTGAGGTAACTGCTCTTTATCTTGATTATGGTGACAATTACATGACTCCATACATCTGTCAAAACACATGAAAGTATATGCTTCAAAGTATAAATTGTACTGTTTATAAATTATTTTCCAATTTAAAAAAGAAGCAGTCATAAGCAGTTATAAAATCCCTAGCTTTAGCCTGCCACCCCCCCACCAAAGGACAGAAGTGAGCTTAGCACTGGCAGGGGAATGTGAACAAGATAGATTCCGTGATCTCAGGAGCCTATATCTAGTAAGGGAGATAATCTTTTAAAAAATAATCACAGGATAAAGTATATAATCACAAATACAAGTAAGCACAATAAAGAGGGCAATAAGAATAGTTAACACAAAGAAACCTAATTTAGACTTCTGCGGATTGTATGTGCTTTGATTTGAAATCTTTTCTAAATGGTAAGACTTGTCTTCAGGAACTCAGGCTTATCTAGAGCCCAGAGGACACATGGGTCTTTGATTTAATCACTTGGGTCCTAGAAATGGGGAAAAACTACAGTGAGAGGGAGAACAGGGAGAGTCTGTTGAGCCAGGAGAGTCTCTTTATATTAAAATTCCAGGACATTTCCACTCATCATAGAACTCCTGGACAAGGGAACAAACCTGCGTGTGAGACTGTTACTCACTGGAAGTGTAGGTTTAATTAAGATCATTTGTATGTTATTAATAAAAATGTGTAATATTTATGAGCTTGATTCTTGTCTGCTCCTTGCCTCTCATTCTATTTAATTAGCTGTGTGTAGGAGGTGCTGAGTTGCAAGAGCCCCTTTATTTTACAGAGATATTCCCAGTACAGCTTGAGATGTGTTTGAAACATAACAAAGAGAAAATTAAACTATTCCTTTGGCCCTAATATAAAGGGAACTCTGGGCTCACACCTTCACTGAAATTGCTCCTGCATTTGAGTTATATTCTATCCCTGGTGGTTAAGATGAGAAAGAACTTGCCCCATGAGTAGAATATTTTCAGCATTACTGAAAAAGAAAATTCAATCCTTTATGGAGTGCTATAGAAATTAGTAAGAAAACACATTTTAAATCACCATATAAATATGCACACATATTTATGCACATATGCACATGTGCATGTCACATGTCACATGCATATTTTTCATAAGAAAAGAAGAAAATTCAACTTTCAATATTTGTAAATTAATTAACAGTGAAATCTCTTTACCTCCAAGTACCTTAAGCAGAAATTCACTGTAGAAGTAGACAAAAGGAGTATAATTGTAATAATAGCTAACATTTCTCTGGCACTGCATGCTAGACATTCTTCTACAAGCTTTACATATATTAACTAATTTTAAACTCTCAATACCCCTATAAAATCAAATACTATTATCACCAGCCTCATTTAGCAGATGGCAAATAGAGACTTGAAGAAGCTAAGTAACTTGCCCAGATTAAAAGTTAATTAAGAGTAGAGGTGACTGGAGTGCCTGGGTGGTGCAGTTGGTTAAGCATTTGACTCTTGGTTTCAGCTCAGATCATGATCTCAGAGTTGTGAGATCAAGCCCCACATTGGGCTCCATGCTAACCACAGAGCATGCTTGAGATTCTCTCTCTCCCTCTGCCCCTTCCACTTGTATGCATGCTCTCTTAAATAAATAAATAAATCTTAAAAAAAAAAAAGAGTAGAGGTGAGGTCAAATCTAACCTATTTGAATCCTCCCTAAATGAATCTTCCCTGTATTCTTCTAGCTATGTATCAATTTCATCAAATAAGTAGAGGTATATATATTTTTTGACACCGAGAGTAGTTTTGCTTAATATTAAGAATCATTATATATATGTGCATTCTAAATTTCTACCATGGATTACTGTAGTTTCCTTCCAGTCAGAGATAACTTTCCTTTTATAAGAAAAAATATGATCTGAATAAACAAATGACCAAAACCTTTGAAGATACACAATAGTATTTTTGAGCATATTTATGAATTCAAACAGTGGAAAATCAAAGTTCCCTGAACTTTTCACATGGTATTAAATATTAAAAGAAGGATAGGATAAGCTGGGCACAGAGATGGATAATGAATACGTTTATTGTACCATTTTATTTTATAAATAACAGACATCATGTTCAGATATTTCTCCATCTCATTGTGGACCTGCAAAACTGAGTTCCTGCTCTTTCATCCCATCTCCCCACCTCCCTGCTTGCAAGCTCTGTTTCCAGACCACACTTAGGCCTGAAGATGTTGTGGCCAGGGCTTCTCAAATTCTATTCCTTAGTTCATCTTCCCACTCTCAGTAAGACCCATTGGTAGGTGTGATCCCTTTGGCCCTACACTTTCCTGCACTGGTTTTTTAGGCTCTGCTTACAGTTCCCACTAACTAGCCTCTTCATATCACCCATCTCCCTCTGCCCTCCCACAAAAGACTCTACAGTCCCTCTGTATCAAGCAGTGCCTGTTTAGCTCCTTTGCTCTCCAATAATACAAGTATACAATAGAAAAATCATAGCCCAGATTTAAAGTTAAATTTTCTCATGTCACAGGAGATTAAACAATACTCTTGAATGACAAGTTCACTTGGATGTCATGCCCAAATCCATATGGCAAGCACTGCCTACTGAATTCCAGACAAATTCAGTGGGAAGGTGAAATGAAAGATATCAAAATAGAAATAGCAATGCAGTAAATCTAAGGCCTCTGGCAATGTTTGGGGGTTAAACAATAAGTTTTGGCTGACAAGAAATATGTCCTATTTGTTGAGTACTAAATCAGCATCAGCATTGTTGTCAAACAGGGAGTCAGTGGACCTTAAAACAAAGTAACTTCCTTTAAAGTATTTGTGTTTTAACTGGGAGAAAAACACACGTGTAAAAATGACAAAATACAGCAAAATGGCATCATACAAACTAAATACATAAGTGTTAAGGACAAAGTGTTGATTAAAGAAACATGAGGCTAACTAGGCTTCCAGGAAAAGTTAGGTTCTGAAACAAGTTTTGAATATGGTAATGGAAGGCATTATGGAAGCTGAGAAGTGGGGAAAACTTATAGATTGTACAAGAAGATGTTCAGAGATTTGACCCAGTAAGATGGAAATTTTGGTAGCTAATTGTTAGGTATATAAGATGGTTACTTCAAAGCTGCCAACAGCTTTTTATTTTGGTTCCATTTATACTATAGAATTTTATCTGGAAGTGAAGGCACCATTCAAAGTGGGTAGGGATGTATTCTTATGTCTTCAAAAAATTTCTTACTTAGAGCATTTTGACCATGTAAAATGAAGCCTAAATTCAAATCTGGAATGGAAAATATGAGACTATAAATAGTATAAATATATACTATATATATTACTATAAATAGTAAACTGCTCTGTATGATTTTTTCAAATGTTATCACCATGGACAAAGCCTCTCCTGGAGAAGAAAGGATTTTCTTGACTTTCTAGAGCCAGTGAAGACCTAACAGCCAAGGCTCCAGGTAGGAGCAACATGGTCAAAGGCCATGGTGTGTTAAACTGGTCCCTGCAATATGGTGCTAGGACTGGGCTCAGGAGAAGGTTGGAAGATTGAGGTAATAATAAGGTACCTCTTCTAGATGTCTTAACCAATGAACTCCAGGGTTAGCTAACATCCAGGCTACTTTTCCCTTCCTGATGGGTAATTCTCTTCTATTATCCCCAGATTGTTGGTAAAGTTTTATGAACTACATAGCCTGGTCTTAGAAGTGCTTGGAAAATGAACTGTGTCCTCACTGAGACTTAAGCAAAGTGAAGAGACTCCTAGCAGCCTGGAGAAGCAGTGTGAAACAACTAGGGTCTACTGACAAAGCCAGATAGAGAAGAAGCACATGAGACCCCTCTAAAGGCTAGACCCCTTCCTGATTTGGGAATGGAAAGGGGGATTCTAAGTTGTTATCAGGTATTAAATAAAAGATAATCCCTGGAGCCTGAAGAACTTGGGATATTTCAGGGTTGATCACATGTGAGACAATGAAAGTCTAAATCCTAGAGATGCACCACTCACTGGAAATCCATGGGGATGAGCATGAGCTACTTGAACTTAGCTGTAACTCACTGTGACACCCAGAACAAGTTTGGTAACCTCTCTGAGCCTCAATTTTATCACCTACAAAGGGAAAGGAATTCATGTCTAAGAAAAGTGTAAGATCAAAAGCTTTGCAATTCTACCTTTTTGCTCCCTCACCTTGATGCTCTATAAAACAGAAAGCGTAAAGATAAAAATAGAAATAAAAAGCTATGGAAAAAGAAAGTCATTTTAGTAAATATCAAGTACCCAGATGGTCAGTAACTATATGATATACTATCGTGCCATGCTTTATTATGGTTATTATAGACATATTATCTACTGACCTTCTCAGGAATTCACATTTTTTTAGTGACCAGACCCTCTCATCTGCAGTATTCTCTTCTTTATCCCAACAGTGCTCTTGCTTTATTTCATTACTGTCTGTCTTCCTGAGTAAAATGTAAGTGCCATTAGAGTTTGTCTACTTTCTTTACTGATGTATTTCCAGCACCTAACACAGTACTTGGCACATGATGGATACTCAATAAGTATTTATTGACTAAATAAAGAAAGAAGAAATGAATGATACTGCCTATGTGTTCACCCTTTTAGGAAATCAGCCATTGAAGTGCCTATACTTTATATATTACAGTAGATGGTAATCCAAAATCACAGTATTAAGATTGCCTACCAATTCTTTCAGTTACCAACCATGCAAATACTGTTTCCAACAGATTTGTTTCTAATGAAAGTGTCTGATCAGATAAATTATAGTGCCCAAGGATCACAAAAATAGTTACTTTATGAATTAAGATATCTTAAAATATCTGGTGAGTTTTTTTTCATTCACATTTTTCTTCTTGATGATCCAAGACCTTGATAATGTGAAAAATACCAGGAAAAAGTCATGCTGGGTTAACTAGGAATGAGGAACAAAGCTTAAAACCTGTTAAGGCCACCTGATTGTATCACCAGCATCACCTCCATAATAATTAATGGCAATGAAGCTCTTTATGCAATCAAAACATAATAGTATTAATTTGAAAGACTGAAGAACAACTTTTTGCCCAAAGAAAAAGATGAGTCCTGTACCCACAGTGAAAAAGACCAGTATTCTCTTCTCTCTGCTTATTCCTAGGTCCTAAGAGACATCAAAATCTAGCTAAAACTCATAAGCGAGAGGCTCCTAATGGAACTGAAATTTCTTTGAGGTCTATAAAACAATTTCATCTGATCAATAATAGTGGTGAGGTTTATCCACCAAAGCACCAATTTTAGCAGTTAAAACCAAACTCAGCTTCTTCCACTTACAGTTAAGAGAGAAATGCACCAGAGTTCGTGTTGGATAAAACCTAAAGGGATAGAAGAAAGTTGTGTAATGTCAGTAAATTTTCCAACTAGATGTAACACACATTGTGCTGAAACCTATGAGATGGTGAATTTATTATTTACAGAGATGTTCTTGAAAATTTCCAACATCAGCTCTGAAAGCACTGTGGAATAGTACTACTGGGGTAATAGCATACTCTGAAACATTCACTGAGCAGGCACAGGAGACAGCTTAACAGCTAAGTTGCAGGTATACATATTTTCATGAATTGGGCCCATGCATTACATTGGTAATTTAACCAAAGACTTTTTGTCCTTTTCAGGGCTAAAATAATGCTCACATCAAAAAGGTTTTCTTCTCCTAGCCCCCAAGTTTGTAAAGAATAACTTGGTTAGATAAAAACAGTAAAACTCATTGTAAAAAGAAGAAATCAGCATGTATCCATAAAAAATTTGTTCTCTCATTCAAAAACAATTTCCCACTCAGCTCCATCTTGTATGGACATCTTTCCATGAATTGTGTATCTTTCACTGTCCATAGACACAATTATACACATATACATACATAGTACATTACTACCAGCTAATATATGTTCAGGATTTGAACTTCTTAAAGACAGGACTAATAGGTTTTATGTCCAGAATGAATACTCACCAAACACCAATTTGCCATTTACAGCTTTAGCCCTGTCCTATTTTTAACTATTGACCTTGTACTTCTTTTCCCGTTTTCACTTTATTCTGTGAACTCTAGCATCTGTATAAGTTTGACTCCTAAAAACAGTGACTCTAGTTCCAACCTTAGTTTCATAACGCTTAGGATTCTACCTCTCCTGCGTCACTCTGTAGTAATGTCCCCGTAATGTCTGTCAACACAGCCTACAAAAAGGATCTGGGTTTTTCATAAATCTTATATTCTCCTGTCATCTAATAGATACCTTTAAAACTTTTTTAAAACTTAAAAATTGAATAAAAATTTTTAGTTATTGGGAAGCAGAAAACATGACAGCTGAACTGATTTCATTGAAGACAATGAAAATGGTAAAAATGACTGCTCCTGAAAAGCTACATAGCACAAGCACTGCATGTTGGTTTTTTATGTAATGGGTACTGTTATTGTACTTCCTGAAGCCATGGCACTTGGAAAAAAAATTAATTGATTGGAATACCATAAATACTCTGCTCACTAGAAAGGCAGTTAGAGCTTATATTTGTTCTTCTATACTGATTACGAATGGTTTTCGTTATTGGCAATGTTTCTAATTATGATTTTTATTTTTAGAAAAGTGATTAAATGTCTCTGATATCCACATCTGAAAAAAAATGTCTATCCATCTGTGGAAACTGCCACTTTACTACCATGCTGGGAATGGGTTAATATCTCATTTTCATTCAGGTTTTGGTTGAGTACTCACCACACACCAGGCTCTGACATGCACACTAAAGTTTCAACAATGACCAAGACAAACTGTCCCCCTTAATGGCTTTATAATCCAAAAATAAAGAGACAAAAATAAAACAAAAAATAAATTAAAAACATCAAAAACTATGCAATGTGACATGGTCCCGTGTTAAGATGGCACACAAGTGGGACATCCTCTAAGTAGGCCCAGGTCATGCTGGGTTCTGATTTATATATCTGCATGGGAAAAATTCAGGATAAATAGATGGGCCATCAAAGCAGAGAAAAAAGGTGCCTTGGAGGTTGGAGAGAAAGTTTCCATTGACTTAATTAAGGAGCCAGAAAGAAGTTGATTCAGGTAGTGTCAGAGAGGAGGAGACACAAGGTACCAAGGACCTCTCTGCTACATGGCCTGTAGCAACAGTGATGTGAGGGACAGAAATGGTGACAAAGACATGTGGCAGCACTCTGTCAAAAGTTTCATTTAGAAGGATAGATAATATGATCAGAGACTCCCAGTGCTACGTGTCTGCTTGAAATGAAAAAATAAGAAATAGAAGCTGAGAACATTTCGTCAGTCTAGGATACACACAAAAGGCCACAGGGGCATGTGCTAGCAAATGAGGATTCTAGGAAATATGGATGGGGACTTGTATGGGTTATCTGTTGCTATATCAAGAAAAAAAAGAGCACATATTTAACAACTTAAAACAATACCCATTTCTTATCTCATAGTCCTATGGGTTAAAAATCCAACTGGGCTTTGGTTCTCCGTTTAGGGTCTCACAAGACTAAAATGAAAGTGTTGTCAGGCTGAGTACTAGGTTGGCTCTAGGGAAGACACTTTCTTGTTCAGGATATTGGCTAGTTCATTTTCTTGTACTTTTAAGACTGAGGTACCCCAGTCCCTTACTAGCTATTGGCTGGGGTCTCATCTCTGCTCCTTAAGGCTGTCCACATTCCTTGACACAAATATCCTTCCATCCTTAAAGCCCATAATGGTATGTCAAATGCCCCTTGTGCTTTAAATCTCTATACCCTTTCTCCTACTTTGGCTTTGTCTGCTACCAGCCAGAGGAAGCTCTTTGCTTTTCAGGGCTCATGTGATTACAACAGGCCTACTGGGACAAAACTCCTTATTTTAAGGTCAACTGTGTCATAAAACATAACAGAGATATCATATTCACAAGTTCTCAGGGTAGGGTCAGGGCCTCTTCGGGAAGCTTTATTTTTTTTTATTTTACTTATTTATTTGACAGACAGAGATCACAGGTAGGCAGAGAGGCAGGCAGAGAGAGAGGGGGAAGCAGGCTCCCCGCTGAGCAGAGAGCCCGATGCGGGGCTCGATCCCAGAACTCTGAGATCATGACCCAAGCCGAAGGCAGAGGCTCAACCCTCTGAGCCACCCAGGTGCTCCAGGAAGCTATTTTAGAAATGCTATCAGAGTCTATCAGAGGACTCTAACCAAATGCATTCTTGAGTTATATGAATTTATATATATTATATACTTGGCATAATATTTTCTATATTGAGGGCTTGATTTTCCTCAAGTATAAAGTAGCTTGAGAAATTGGGCTCTTTGGATAGTCATGAATCTTATAAATAGAAGAATCTTCAAGAGATTATTTTTGTAACATGTAAGAAGCAGCTATCCCCATTTTGTACTGAAGGTGCCAAAATCCAGGTGTTTCAGTGAGACTTGCTCAATACTACCTGGCTCTAGATGGCAGAAAGAGAGCAGAAACTTTTCTGATGCTCTTCACAGCACTAACACATTTAAACAAGCCTGTACTCTCAGATTTTTTCCAGAGCTGTTAGAAATTCTTGTAGACATTTCTGATCACTCAGCTGCTAGGCTACTCTACACAAGCACAAGCCAGCATCTTGTGCAGTGAGCCCAAAGATTCAGGAAATCCTTGTCTGAAAGTCTTTCCAACTGAGAGCTATTAAGGGTCCAGTTAGAAATCAATATATTTAGGTTTTGTCGACTGTTTCCTTTGCTGGGCAAAAGCTTTTTATCTTGATGAAGTCCCAATGGTTCATTTTTGCCTTTGTTTCCCTTACCTTTCAAGATGTGTCTACCAAAAAGTTGCTGCAGCTGAGGTCACATGTGGAATCTAAGAAACAAAACAGAGGAGCATAGGGGAAGGGAGGGAAAAGTAAAACAAGGTGAAATCAGAGAGGGAGACAAACCATAAGAGACTCTTAATCATAGGAAACAAATTGAGGGTTGCTGGAGGGGAGGGGGATGGCACAATGAGGCAACACGGTGATGGACGTTAAGGAGGGCATGTAATATAACAATGGGTGTTATATAAGACTGATGAATCATTGACCTCAACCTCTGAAACTAGCAATACATTATATGTTAATTAATTGAATTTAAATTTAAGAAAAATAAATTATTAAAAAAAGACACTCAGAAAAAAACCAATATATTTATATTCAGGTAAAATGTTAATGTTTGAAAACATGGACTTTGCAGACAGAGTAAATTTCAAAAAACTTTGCTTTGGACAAGTTTCTTAACATTTTCTCTGTAAAAAGGGTACAATATTATCACCTACATCAAAGGGCCACTCTGAGGAATAATGGAGATAATACATGAAAATTCTTTACTTACCAATGACAAGACAGTTATCTTTTTTTTTTCCCAACTAGACCCCCACACAGGTTTCTCATGACTGTAGTTGCATTAATGGCCCTTTCTGTATGTCCATTTCTACTGCTGCCTAACTTTAGGAAAGGGCCCCAGTCTTTCTTCCTGCTCCCTTGGCATCAGGCTAATTGAATGAAAATAGGAATCTGTAAATTAAGTCTCATACATGATACTATTAGTACACCATCTCCCC
Organism: Mellivora capensis; assembly: GCA_004024625.1. Classification (NCBI taxonomy): domain Eukaryota; kingdom Metazoa; phylum Chordata; class Mammalia; order Carnivora; family Mustelidae; genus Mellivora; species Mellivora capensis. The sequence continues at coordinate 9,716 of PISX010004186.1, read as the reverse complement.
CATCCCTCTAACTACAAGCACACAGACCCTTTTGGTCTTAAGAGGAGTTTAATGATGATAAGCAAAGACTCTGGGGCGAGAGGGGTTTCTAAGGACATGGGAACTTTTAGTGATAAAACTAGATTGTTCAAATAACAAACAAACAAACAAATGGGACAGTTATTCACCCTATAACAGACTGCCTTTGTAACCTTGCATCAGTTACTATCCTTTCTGTGCCTCAGTTTCCATATCTAATTAATTTTTTTAATTTTTTATAAACACATAATGTATTTTTATCCCCAGGGGTACATGTCTGTGAATCGCCAGGTTTACACACTTCCATATCTAAACATAGAGGTATAATTACTCTCTTTCACAAAGTTTAGTTTTTGGAAGAGTAAATGAATTAACATGTAGAGTGTTTAGGATCATGTCTGGAGTATAGTAAGCACTCAATAAGTGTTGGTTATTAATGTGACTACTGTAAGGAAACATGATGTAAGAAAACTAACACATTAGGACGTGGCAAGGAGCCCAGGATCTTATGAAGTCATTACAGCCCAAATAATCAAGCATCCATAAAGGACTTTTTCCCATCATCATCATGTCATGACCCTTCTGTGACAGATTAAGAAAGCAAAACAAGCAAACAAATAAAAACAAGAATAGTCTATTATCTGAAGAAAGGTGAATTAAAAAATACAAGTTAAAAATAGCCTGCGCTACTAACTTGCAGTTACTCTTATACATATATCATAGGATATATGTACAAGACTATCCACTAGAGAACTATTATAGCAAAAAACTGGAAACAATCCAAGTGTTCCAAAATAGGAGGTCTTGTCAACTGAACTATGGTACATCCAGACAGTGAAATATGATGTAGAAGTAAAACCAGAATAAGGATGTTCTCTGTGTATTAATATGGAAAGGTCTCCAAATACATTGTTCAGTAAAAACAAGTAAGGCACAACATAATATATAATATACCATACTTTATGGGGGAAAGGGGAAATAAGGATATACATATATATACACATATAAAAATATGTACATTTATGCTTACATATCCATATTAAAGAAACACTGGAAGAAGCAATAGAATAACTAAAATGATTACTTAGTAAGGGAAGAAACAGGGTAAATGGAAACAAATATCTTCATGTAGATCTTTTTTTATTTTTATTTTTTCCTTTCTAAATGTAGTGCCTATCAAAAAATAAATTTTAAAAAGAAAATGTAAAAAATCAAGATATGTATACCATCCACTTGAAGACTGATACCATTTACTTCTCTGAATAAAATCTCATTTGAGAAGACAGGAAATTATGTTGAAAACTACAATGATGTGCTGCATCCACCCAAACAAATAAACTAAAAAAGATTTCTGACATGTGACTTGGAGGACCACCCCCTTCTAGCTAAACAGAAAGGAAGCAAGGGTATTTATTGTTCTGAGAGCACTGGTGTGCAGTCCCTGCTCATTCATAAATCTATTCCCCTCTCAACATGACAGTGTGACCAGCATCTGAAAAGGGCAGGGAGGCAGTGTGACTTCCTTTTCCAGGCAGGATAAGGTTTCATCATCCCATCCTTTTACACTTGCACGTAAGGAGATCTGTTCTGCTTTTTATGTTAATTGGAATCGGCTGCTTTGGGCTCTGACACAGGCATTTAGCACTAACAGTCAATTGCTCTTTCCTCAGCCATCTGGCAAAAGAGTTGAAACCAGCAATTTTCTGAGTCAGATTTAGATATCTGAAAAAGAATGTGCACATAGGCAAACCCCTTAGAAGTACAGAATGAAAGAAAGGGGCAGGTAGTGGGATGCTGTACACCCCACTCTGGAGTGACGGGATTTCAAAGAAGGGAACCAAAATGGCACTCTGCTTTCCTGACACCCCACTACCATTCTTCCCCAAGTGAGTGAGAAGCGCTCAGGATTAGGCAGTCTCTCTCCTTACCTTCCATCCTGGATGGCAGGAACTACCCTACCTCTGCCCCCTCCCCTCTCCCTGCCCGATGGGTGTACTCACTTAGACATTCTCATCTTCAGATCACGAGTGGTCCTGTTTATTTCTGCGGGATTTATGGAGCACCCAGTTTCTGTGACAGCATCTTCTCCTGGGACTTCAAGATCTCTGAGTGCTATTGCTCCATCCCCTTCATGTGGTCCCTTTTCTCTGCCCTTTAAACGTTGGTTGGTCTCTCAGCTTCTGTCCTCCACTTTTCTCTGTACATTTATTCTCCTGTTTACAGATTCAGGACATTCACAGGCCTAAAGGCCCCCATGAAAATAATGCTGCTTTAGTTATTAAGGAAGAACTCATATTAGACCCTTTCTGATCCTGGTTATTTATTTTTATTTTTTTAGAGAGAGAGATAGGTGGGGAGGGGCAGAGGGAGAGAGAGAGATAATCTCAAGCAGACTCCACATCCAGCCTGACATGGGGCTCAATCTCACAACCCTGAGATTATGATCTGAGCCAAAATCAAGAGTCAGATGCTTAACCAACTGAGCCTGCCAGGCACCCCTGATTCTGGTTACTTTTTTATATTTCAGTGAAGCATCACAGTATCTTTACACAAAGGCAGCAGTGAATACATTTCTGTCATTCCCTGACTTTCAATTACAGTTCTTCTTGGTGAAGGGTTGGGGGTCCCCAAAACTCGGGCAGGAGGCCCTCATCCTCCACCAGTGTCAACGGCTCAGAAGCTACACAATTAAACCTTAAGTGTTAGTAAGGAACAAATCATGTCCCTTCCAGATTGATGGCTCTATCATCACTGAATGATCCACACATTGCTGACACCCATTATGGCTCCATTTTGGCCCCGCATATCCTCTGCCTAACAAACACACATAGAATACACAAGCATTCATCAGGTTAATCAGGGATGGCAGCTGTGTTTGGTACACCTGCCCCTGCATCTCTCCCAAAGCTGAAATACACACCGGCTCTGAGCACCTTCTACCTGCTGAGTCCCTTTATTCCCTTCAATCCTGCTCCACATATCCACATCATCAGGAGGGAAGACTGGTATGACAGAGAGTCAGGACATATTGTACTACATAACACAGAATTCAGGTAGTGTGGCCCTTCCTCCCACATATACCATGCTACATGACTCAATCTGTGTATTAATTCAATCTATGAGACTTTTCGTTCCACGACCTCTGTAAAAACTTGTTTGGTAATGTACTTGAAGGCTACCATGCTTTAGAATAATTTCCCACAAGAGACCCTTTTACTGGCTGGTCTTCTTTCTCTGTGAAATGTTTCTTTATCTCTATTTCACCTTATGAATACAAGCTATTCTTCCATTCACCCCAGTTTTCAGATTTCCTTAAAATAATTCCATAATTTAGAAAGTAATTATGCTTTTAAGCAGTATGAAATGACCCACTGCTCCCTACTGAAGCCCAGGCACTAAGTTTTAGCAGGCAAGTCTCTGGTGGGGTAACAAAGTAGACACGCAGGGTTAATTCTGTATTATGCTGGCTTCTCTCCTTTGTCAGAGACCACCAACTTGCTTTCTTCCCCTCACTCCCCACTCTAGTCAGGTGTTTATGACTTATCTACAAACCCCAGACTAGCCTAAAGCATCAGACTAGCTCAATGCTAGGTTCTTAGTGCTAGCATTATTGAATTTGGTGATGGGGTGGCGGGGAAGGGGCTGTGGGAAATTGCTTTAGGAAGACTGAAGAGCTAATTGGAAAGGTGCTCAGAGCCTCTGCTGCTGGAGACAGACTGCGGTGTGTATCATTCTGGACCGCTTTTAAAACTGCCATGGTGATATATTCTTTCTCCAAAACAAGCACAATGCAATCACTTAAATGTAAACTTCTTCCAAGATCATCACACAGAGTTGTGCCTCCCTGACATTACAGACCCACGTCAACTTGCTTGAATTTGGAGTGTTTGTGGTCTTGTGGCCCTTGTACATATCATTACACAGAATCCCATTTCTCTGGCATTTCCTATTTTCATTTTCAAAGGGCAACTATAATTTCAGAGGATGCAAAATGATAGCCCATGCCATGTCAACATTAAGTAATTTAGAACTTTCATATTCTAAAAAAAAAATCAGATTTCTAGATTCTCTTGAGAGCTCTGGATCTATGATCTCCCATGGAAACAACAGGTTGCCCTCCTTAGAAAGGCAGTATGCTTTCCAATTCCTCACAGACCCCTCCCACTCTTAGCTATAGCTATTCCACCCATTTACATTTCCTGTGTGCCTCTCATAGGCTGAACCACTAGCTTGGGTCTTCCTGTGTATTGCCCTATGTTTTACTCAAGGCATCGGCTTCCTATTGTCCATTCTCTTTATCTAAGTTGCAGGCTTTATATGGTCCAGTTCCCTCATGCATGTTCCTGCTCACTGAGTATGACCTGACCTTGGCCAATCTTCTCACCACTCTGGCCTTAAACCAGTAACATGACCTGACATCAAGAACTAGTGGGAGCCTGTGGGATCCTCTTTAGGTGTTCTGATGTTCACTTTCAGTACTTCAACATACGGGTCATCACACCATCATAGCAAATATTGTCAGAACCCCAGAAGCTTCTTTAAAAATTAGTCAAGTATTTCAGAAGTCTAATGCTAAAATCCCCCAGGCCTGTGACCTATCTATTCAGTTGGCACCAAATGTCTCCTGAGATTAAACAAAGCCCTGAGAGATAATGGATGAAATAGCTTGACCTTCAGATATAAGATCTCTCCTTTCCTTCTGAGCCTGTAGCTGGTTCAGATTATTTTTATCATTTTTCAAAGCAGCAACATTTATTTCCTCTGCTTCAGTGAGCTGTGCAGATGCAAGGTCTAGAAGGAATATTTAGTGGTCGCCATGGTTACCATTAGTCATATGAAGTTATAGCTAGTGTGCTGATTCCTCTCTTCACAGCTGTAAAAAGAAAGCACTCTCCAAAAAGCAGCCTTGCTGGGGCTCTAAAGACTTTGATTCTGTAGTGCACCCAGCCCCTCTAGTAATTTATCTTGATCTGCAAGCTTAATTTGCACTCTAAAGATTTTAGGCAGGGAAAGTTTCATAGAACTTGAGAGCTAGAAGGGAACTTAGAGATAATTTAGCCTCAGCCTCTCATCCTACAAATAAGAAAGCTAAGGCCCAGAAAGGAGAAGGGAGTCAGGTATACACACAGTAGGTCAATTATTCACCAAAACATGTATAATTAGTAAGTACGAGGGCCAGGGCTCCTTCTGTCTCTACTCTGTCTCTCATCCTAAATAATCAGAGAGGCTAAGTAATATAAAGAACTAGGACAAAGACTATCCAAATCCACTGCAAGGCAGAGAAATCTGATCCTACACAGAGGAACCCTTGAAATGGAGTTTGAGCCAAAAACCACAAATGGCCTGTAAGACCCTATTAGCCTTGGAATATCAACTGAGTTTTATGATTAGTTAAGTCCGGATGGTACAGTCACTCCAGTGACTTCAAAATGAGGCTATTTGTCTCCTGATTTTGATCAGTTGTCTGAAAAGTGTGTGCTCCACAGTGCTGAATCTTATTCTGGGGTCCTAACCTCTTACTATCAGACAATATCTCTACCCCCCTGACTCAGTATTCAATAGATCCTCACTTTCATTAAGCCTTTGGCTTAATGGCTCTTACTCTATTGTCTTGCACTTGATTGGTTGTAAAAATAATATCATGTATGTATATTTTAGACAAGAATCAAGAAATGTCCTTTATACTTTCTAATGTAAGAAAGGTTTGAGGCAGTTTGGTAAAGATTTATTTTGAAAGAGAGAGAGTATGGGGAATGGCAGAGGGAGAGGGAAAGAGAAACTCAAGCAGACTCTACACTGAGCATGCACTGAGCCTGATGCAGAACTCGATCTCACGACCCTGAGAATCATGACCTCAGCCAAAACCAAGTCAGATGCTTAACAGACTACAAAACCCAGATGCCCCAGAAAGGTTTTCTAATTGGTTCATGAATTTTCTACTTAACTAGTTTTTGCCTGAATAGCCTCGACATTAGGTGACCTGTACCAGCATGGTTTTGCAAATTTTGTTTCTAAATACCATCCTCACTAAAAATAACCAGAACTCTTTGGAAGAAGGTAGGCTGGGACAAAGAAATACAAAAAAGGTTTGGAAAACCTTGTCATACTAAAAATTAAGGAAGTGCTCAAGAAAATGATAAAATATGTCATGGACTGAATGTGTCTCCTTAAAATTCATTATGTTGAAGCCCTAAGCCCTGAAGTGACTGTATTTGGAGTTAGGGCTTGTGAGGAAGTGATAAAGGTTAAATGAGGTCATAAAAATGGGCCCTATTCCAATAGGGCTGGTGCCCCTATAAGAGGAAGAGACACCAGCGCTCTCTCTCCCCACCATGGGAAGATACAGAGAGAAGGTGGCCACCTGCAAGCCAGGAACCAAATTGGCCAGCACTTGGTCTGAGATTTCCCAGCCGCCAGAACTGTTACAAGTAAGTTTCTGTTGTTTAAGCCACTCAGTTGTCGTATTTTGTTATGATAGCCAGAGCAGATTAATATAGGAGGTATGACAAAAGGACTTTTAGGGAACTCATTGGACAAATCTGGGTTATTTTGAGTTTCAAGATGAGTCAACCGATAGCAGTGGATTACAGCTCACTTAACAAAAATAAGAATCCATTAATTCAAATAAATAAAGAAAGAGAAATTTTTTCTTACAGTAGAGGCCAGCTAATAAAAGTAGAAGAAAACAATCAACAAAATGAAAAGGCAATCTACAAAATGAGGGAAAATATTTGCACACTATATACCTGATAAGGGTTTAATATCCAATATATATATAAAAATTTCAAATAACTCAATAGCAAAAAATCATTGTCACCCAATTAAAAATGGGAAAAAACGTGAACAGACATTTTTCCAAAGAAGACATATAAAAGGCAAATGAATACATGAAAAGATTCTCAACATTACTAATCATCAGTGAGATGCAAATCAAAACCACAACAAGCTATCACTTCACACCTATTAGAATGTCTATTATCAAAGGGGCAAGAGTTAAGAAGTATTGGCAAGGATGTAGAGAAAAGGAAACCCTTTTCCACACCATTGGTACACTTTTTGTGGTGCAGCCACCATGGAAAACAATATGCAGGTTTCTCAAAAAGTTAAAAATAGAATTGTGATGATATGATCCAGCAATTCCACTTGTACGTAAACATCCAAAGGAAATGAAATGAGAATCTCATTTTAGGAAACGGAATCTCAGATATGTGTATTACCATGTTCACTGAAGAATTATTCACAATAGCTAGGATTCAGAAACAACCGAGATGTCCATGAATGGATGAATGGATAAAGATGTGATACACACACACACACACACACACACACACACACACACACAGTGGAGTATTATTTGGCCAAGAGAAAGAAGAAAATCCTGCTACCTGTGACACCATAGATGAACCTGGAGGACATTATGCTAAATGAAATAAGCCAGAGACAGAAAAACAAATACTGGGTGATCTCCCTTACATGAATCTAAAAAAAGAATTTGAACTCATAGAATGGTAGTCATCAGGGGCTAGGGCTAGGGGAGATAAGGTCAAAGGATATAAACCTTCAATTATAAAACTAATAAGCTCTGGGGATCTAATATAAAGCATGGTGACTACAGCTAATAGTGCTGTATAATATACTTGAAGTCCACTAAGTAAATCGTAAGCACTCTCACTATATACACAAAAAAGGTAATTATGTTAGGTGATGGATTGTTGTAATCATTACACAATGTATACATATTCCAAATCAGCATACTTATACTTTAAGTGTATATAATTTTATTTGTCAATTATACCTCAGTAAAGCTGAGGAAAAAATAAAAGTAGAGTAAATAAGAAAATTTAGAAAATTGCCTTTATTTTTTGAAACCGTCATAAAAATAACTGATTCAGGTAAGATTCATCTGTGGATGCTGAAACTATTAGGTGAAGTTTTGAGGATAGGAGGATAATAGTCTCAAATATCTCCCCATGGATAACAATAGGAAGTAGAAGTTCTAGAGTGGAAATACCTGGAAGTCACCACCTTATACAAATGATCAAAGTAAATGAAACCAACAGTAAGATAAACTGATACCATATGCTTCCTGAGGTGATAAACTCGTAAAAACACACACTACTTTATTTTTTTTAAGATTTTTTTAAGATTTTATTTATTTTTTTAAGATTTTTTTTTTATTTTAAAGAGAGAAAGAGCTAAATGGGGGGAGGGGCAGAGGAGAGAATCTCTCAAGCAGACTCCACACTGAGCGCAGAGCCCAACAAGGGCCTCAATCCCACAACCCAAGAGATCATGATCTGAGCCAAAACCAAGGGTCAGACGCTTAACTGACTGAGCCACACAGGCACCCCAACACATACCACTTTTATGATATGCTTGCCAAAAAGGCATAATCTAATTTAATCATGAAAAAAAAAAACAAAGCAAATCCAAGGTTTCTATAAAACATCTATCTGGTCAGCATACTTCGAAAATGCCAATGTCATGAAAGACAAAGCTGAGGAATTTCTTCAAATTAAAGGAGACTAAACAGACATGACAACTAAATGCAACTTGTGATGCTGGGTTGGATCTTGGTTCAGAGAGGAAACAATTGCTATAAGAACATTATCAGGAAAATTGTTGAAATTTTCATATTATATGTATATTAAATAATAGCATTGTATCAATGTTGAATTTCCTGAATTTGATGATGGTCTATGAGGGAGAAGAGGGTATGATGTCTGAAACTAATTCTAAAATGGTAGAAAGAGAGAAAAAGACAAGAGATAAGGAGCAAGTAAAAGAAATGAAGCAATATGTCAAAAAGATATATTCAGATGGGTTTAAAGAGTTAGTTCTTCATACCACTCTTAAAATTTCTGTTCAGTTGGAAATAATTTCAAAATAAAAAGTAAAATTTAAAAACTCTTCTATTTCAGTGGATCCAGGCAGATAGCAAGCAGGTGTAGACAAGATCATTTCAAATTGACAAATGACAAGGAAAATATTATTTAACTACAGTTTGAATCTATTGCCAAAGGAAGATACATTGATCCATCATTTAAGAAAGTATTTATATAGTAATATTAAAAAGAGTTAATGTTTGTGAACACCGTGTGGTTACATGTCTCCCTACTGTCCCAGATTGCAGTTTCTAAATATGGTCACATTCATATATATTATATTCTACAGGCTCTTCTTAAAATGTGATGTTAGCATCCTCCACTAAGAGGTGAGGTGCAAGCAAAGGAAACAGTCAACAAAACAAAGAGGCAACTCACGGAATGGGAGAAGATATTTGCAAATGACACTACAAACAAAGGGCTGATATCCAAGATCTATAAAGAACTCCTCAAGCTCAACACTCAAAAAACAGATAATCACGTCAAAAAATGGGCAGAAGACATGAACAGATGCTGCTCCAAAGAAAACATTAAAATGGCTAACAGACACATGAAAAAATGTTCATCATCATTAGCCATCAGGGAGATTCAAATCAATACCACATTGAGATACCACCTAATGCCAGTTAGAATGGCCAAAATTAACAAGACAGTAAACAACAAGTGTTGGAGAGGATGTGGAGAAAGGGGAACCCTCTTACACTGTTGGTGGGAATGCAAGTTGGTGCAGCCACTTTGGAAAACAGTGTGGAGATTCCTTAAGAAATTAAAAATAGAGCTACCTTATGACCCTGCAATTGCACTACTGGGTAT